>PVKE010029885.1:0-19959 GCA_004027555.1 Craseonycteris thonglongyai | reverse complement strand
CCTCGGTCCTCGTGGCCTCAAAGCGAGCGCTCAACCCGCTGAGCCGTCCCGGCTTTCCCGTACTTTTTTTCTTTTAATAAAGTGGTGGTCACTGTTCTGGGAAAAAAACAAAAACAAAAAAACCTTCCTTCTGTCCCTGCACTTTTTCAGTATTGATAAGGACTCACGGATTTTTGTATTCAGCATGTTTCTGCCCATATTCACTTTGACAGCAGATAAACCAGATTTGGCCAATGGCAGCCGCGTCGAGCTGGCCCTCACACTCTCAGAGCTGGTCCCTGCTTTGTGGCATCAGCGGCTTCAGCCTACCTTGTTCTCTGCCTGTGGCCTGGAATCAGCCGTTCCTCCAGAACCCCGAGTGCTGGGCTGTGTATTTAACCTCTCTTCCTAGTGCTATTTTAACACATCATTACAGGACCATTGCCATTTTTGGCGCCTAGGTCGAGGGCTTCCGGCACCTGTACAGATTGTGAAGCTGCTGCTTCAGTCAAAATGCAGGACACCCCGTGAATGCCTCTTCGGAATCTAACACTCCCTGCACCCCTGCTGACCACTGAGCTTTTCTCTATCTTTCTAACTGTACCTTTTCTAGAATGTTCCATAATTGAAATCATACAGTATGCAGCCTTAGACTCTGGCTTCTTTCTCGGAGCCGATGCCTCTGTGACGCACCCATCTTGTTGCACGCCTCGTAGTCCATTCCTCATTAGTGGTTACTAGTGAGCACTCCTTTGTGTGGATGTCGCAGTTTGTTTAATTGTTCACTCACTGAAGGACATTGGGGTTGCTCTCAGTTTTTGTTGGTTATGAGTAGAGCTGACATTAATGTTCTTATGTAAGTTTGTGAGCATAAATTTTCATTTCTCTTGGGTAGATACCTAGGAGTGGGATTGCTAAGTCATATAGTAAGTTTAGGTTTAACTTAAAAACAAACAAACAAACAAAACACTCCAAACAACAACAAAAAAACCCCCCAAAAAACCTACCAAACCTTTTCCACAGAGGCTGTGCCATTTTGCATTTCTACGGGCAGCATATGAGAGTTCCAATTGCTCTATGTCCTTGCCAGCACTTGGTATGTTAGTTTTTCTTTTAGCCATTCTAATACATGTATAGTGCCACTCATCATTTTTTTTTTAATTGTTTGAGAGAAGGTGAGAGAGAGAAAGAAAGAGAGAGAGAGAGAGAAGGAGGGGGAGAGAGAGAGAGAGAGAGAGAAGGAGGGAGGGCACAGAGCACTCCCCATATTTGTACATCATTAGCTGTGACATGGTTTTATTCCACACAGGTGGAAGTGGGGCCATGCTGGGTTGAACTGAACCGGGGGCTTCCCTCATGGGTAGTGGAAACCTTCACCGCCATCCTGGCAGTCACCAGCTGTGCCACAGGTCAGCAAGTGGATTTGCTCGGACCGGAGCTGGGATTTGATCCCCAGACCTCATGGTTGCAAGGCAAGTGCTCAACCTGTTGAGCTATCCTGGCATCCCCCTTTTTAAAATATTTCACTCATTATTTTTAAAAAAGATTTATTTATTTTTTTATTGTTTTTGACAGAGAGAGAGAGAGAGAGAGAGAGAGAGAGAGAGAGAGAGAGAGAGAGAGAGAAGGGGAAGGGCCCAGAGCAGCCTTCATAGCTGCACAACATCAGTTTTTCCACACAGTTTCATTCCACAGGTGGGCGTGGGGCTGCACAGGGCAGAAATTGGGTCAGGGTCTCACCCCAGTGAGAACCGAACTGGGGCACTCCCCAGTTCAGCATATGGGTCCACACAGGCCGGGGCCAGGATTCAATCCTTGGTCCCCAGGCTGCAAAGTGAGCTCTTAACCCACTGAGCCATCCTGGCTTCCCCTCACTCATTATTTTTGATCGTTGTCATTATGGGAGAATTAAAAAACTTAATCTCAATATATGTTGGCTGTTAGTAATACTATTAATTATTATTATTAATAATACTAAAATTATTACCAATCTCATAGACAAAAAGGATATTTCATGATATTAAAATTTTTTCTTTTTCTTTTTTGATTACAAAGGAAGTTGAAAGGGCTCAATTCTTTTAGTTTCACTTTTTAAATAAAATGTATTGGGTTGATATTAGTTGATAAAATTACGTAGGCTCCAGGTATACAATTCTACAACAGATCGTCTATGTGTAGCATTGTGTGCTCACCACCCAGAGTCAGTTCTCGTTCCATAACCATGTATTTGATGCCTCCTCTCTCTCCCCTCAGGCTTCTCCCTCTTTTCCCTTAGGTAACCACTGGACTATTGACTGTGTCCACGAGTTTGTGTTTCTTTGTTGCTTTCAGTTTTATATTCCATATGTGAGTGAAGTCATATGGTTTTTGATTTTTGTCTGTCTGGTTTATTTTGCTTAGCATGATGATCTCAAGGTCCATCCATGTTGTCACAAATGGCAGTATTTCAAGTTTTCTTATAGATGAGTAATATTCTGTTGTATATATGTACCACGACTTCTTTATCTAGTTATCTCCCAACAGGCACTTTGGTTGTTTCCATGGCTTGGCTATTGAGAACAGTGCTGAGATGAACATCGGGGTACCTATATCTTTTCAGACTAAAGTTTTCAAAAATTTTGGGTAGATAACTCAGAGGGATTGTTGGGACATATGGTAACTCTATTCTTCTTTTTCTCCTTCTCCTCCTTCTTTTTTTGAGAAACATACATACAGCCTTCCATAGTGGTTGTACCAGTTTACATTCCCACGAGCAGTGTATGAGGGTTCCTTTTTCTCCACAGCCTCTCCAGCACTTGTTATTATTTGTCTTATTGATGATAGCCATTCTAATGGGTGTAAGGTGGTACCTCATTGTGGTTTTAATTTGCATCTCCCTAATTTCTAGTGAAGTTGAGCATTTTTTCATATACCTGTTGACCATTGCTACATCTTCTTGGGAAGTATCTATTCAGGTCCTCTGTCCAATTTTTAGTTGGGTTGTTTATTTTCTTGTTGGATTGTATGAGTTCTTTATATATTTGTATTTTGGATTTAGTCCCTTATCTGAGGTGGTGTTTTGGAATATTTCCTCCCATCAATTGTTTGTCTCTGTATTTTCTTGATGGTGTTTCTTGCTGTGCAGAAGCTTTTTAGTTTGATACAATCCCATTAATTTATTTTTGCTTTTATTTCTCTTGCCTTTGAGGACAAATCCATAAAGTCCTCCTTAGACCCTAGTTCCCTAAGTTTAGTACCGATGTTTTCTTCTATGCAGTTTATTGTTTCAGGTCTTATGTGGAGGTCCTTAATCCACTTTGAGTTAATTTTGGTATATGGTGACAGTTCACAGTTCAGATTCATTCTTTTGGATGTGATTTTCCAATTTTCCCAGCATCATTTACCAAAGAGGCTTTCTTTTCTCCATTGTATATTTTTCGCTCCTTTGTCAAAATTTTTCTATTCATATATATGTGGGTGTATTTCTGGGTTTTCAACTCTATTCCATTGGTCTGTGTGTCTGTTTTTCTTCCAATACCAAGCTGTTTTGACTATTGGTGCTTTGTGTTAATAGCATAGGTTGAAGTTGGGGAGTGTGATGCCTCCAGCCTTATTCTTTTTCATAGGATTGCTTTGGCAATTCAGAGTCTTTTGTGAGTCCATAAAAATCAAATGTTTTTTTGATCTAATGGTTTTTTAACTATGTTGATTCTTCCAAGCCATGAACATGGAATATCTTTCATTTCTTTTTGTTTTCTTCAATTTCTTTTAAGTGTTTTATGAGTGTAGTTTTCAGTGTATAATTTGTTCATATCCTTTGTTAAGTTTATTCCTAGGTATTTTATTCTTTCTGTTGTGATTGCAGAAGGTATTGTTTTTTTCATTTCTTTTTCTGACGTTTCATTGTTAGTATATAGAAATTCAATGGATTCTTGAACATAGATTTTGTATATTGCAACTTCATTGTATTTGTTTGTTATTTCTAAGAGTGTTCTGATGGAGTCTTTAGAATTTTCTATGTAAAGGATCATGTCATCTGCAAACAGTGACAGTTTAACTTCACTCCCAATTTGGATGCCTTTTATGGCCTCCTAGGATGTGTTGGGAAGTATTGCCTCTTCTTTAATTTTTTGGAAGAGTTTGAGGAGGCTGGGTGTTAATTCCTCTTTGAATGCTTGGTAAACTCACTTATAAGGCCATCTGGTCCTAAACTTTTGCTTTGGGGGAGGTTTTAGATGATTGTTTCAATTTCTTACTGTGGACTAGTCTATTTAGATTATCCAGTTCTTAGTTCAGTCTAGGTAGACTATCTGTTTCTAGAAACTTGTCCATTTCTTCTAGGTTAAATTTGGTTGTGTACAGCCCTTCATAGTATTCTTTTTTTTTTTTTTGATTGTTAAATTTAATGGGGTGACATTGGTTGGTGATTCATAGTATTCTTGCATGATCCTTTGCTTTTCTGTGATATCAATTGTAATTTCTCCTCTTTCATTTCTTATTTTGATTATTTGTGTCTCTTCTCTTTTTCCTCTGGTGAGCCTAGCCAGGGGGTTGTCAATATTATTAATTGAAAACAAAACAAAACAAAAAACAAAACAAAACAAAAACAAAACCAAATTAAAACAAAACAAAACTTCCGGCTCTTTATTGCATTAATGATGGCTATTTTGTTGTTGTTGTTGTTCTCTATTTTATTTGGTTCTGCCCTAATTTTTATTATTTCCTTTTTTGTGCTGACTTTGGGTTTTATTTGTTCTTCTTTTTAAAGTTCTTTAAGATGTAGTGTTAGGTTGTTTGTTTGAAACTTTTCTTGTTTCTTGAGAGGGGCCTGCAATGATATAAATTTCCCTCTTATTACTGCTTTTTTCTTCATCCCAATAATTTTGATACATTGTGTTTACATCATCATTAGTTTATATGTATTTTTAATCTTTTTTAACTTCTCCTCTGACCCAGTCATTTAAAAAATAACATGTTTAATCTCCATGTGTACTTATATGTGATGTTTTCTGCTTTCTTTTTTCAGTTGATTTATAATTGCAAAGCTTTGTGGTCAGAAAATGCCCTTGGTATGATTTTAACCTTCTTAAATTTGCTAAGGGTAGTTTTGTGTCTCAGCATATTGTCTATCCTTAAGAATGTTCCATGTGCACTAGAAAAGAATGTATAGTCTTGTGTTGTAGGATGAAATGTCCTGTAAATGTCACTTATGTCCAAATGCTGTAATGTATCATTTAAAGCTTCTATTTCCTTGCTTACTTTCTGTTTGGATGATCTGTCCATGGCTGTCAAAGGGGAGTTTAGATCCCCTACTATAATTGTGTTGTTGTCAGTTTCTCCTTTTAGATCTGTTAGTAGTTGCTTTGTAAATTTTGGTGCTTCCTGGTTGGAGGCAGATATATTAATTTAGTGTCATGTCTTCTTGTTGTATTGTCCTCTTTGTCATTATCAAATGTCCACCTTTGTCTCCTATTACCTTTCTTATCCTGGAGTCTGTTTTATTAGATGTGGCTACACCTGCTTTTTTCTGGATGCCATTTGCTTGGAGTATTGTTTTCCACCTTTTCATTTGAGTCAGTATTTGTCCTTGTGGCTGAGGTGTGTCTCTTGGAGGCAGCGTATGGTTGTTGTTGTTGTTGTTTTTAATCCAATCTGCTACTCTGCCTTTTTATTGGTGAGTTCAGTTCATTTACATTTAGAATAATGATTAGTATATGAAGATTATTTATAGCCATTTTATCTTTTGTTTTCTGGTAGGTCTTTTTTTTTTTTTTGGTTGATTCTTTGCTTTTTTTTTTCTGTCATTTTAGTTTGATGGTGTTCTATGATTTTTCCTCTTTTTTTTCTTTGTTATATGTCTCAATTCTAAGATTTATTGAGTGGTTACCATGAAGTTTCTATAAAAGAAGCTTTCATATGTGCAGTGGCTCCTTTTCTTGTGCATGCTTCTTATCTCCATTATCTTTTTGGAATTTAAGTCATTACTTCCTCTCCTTTTATATTTTCATAATCTCAATTTATTCCTATTTATTTTGATGTTTTGTTTCAGGCCAAATAGCTTCTTTCAGTATTTCCTGAAATGTCAGCCTCATGCTGTAGAATTCCCTCAGCTTCTTTATGTTTGAAAAGGTCTTTACTATTTCTTCATATTTAAAGGATAACTTTGTTGGATAAATTATTCTTGGCTGGTAATTTCTCTCTCTGGCATTTAGAGTTTCTGCTGAGAAGTCTGATGTCAGTCTGATGGGCTTTCCTAATAGGTTATGGTCTTCTTTTTGCTGTCTGCCTTGAGAATTCTTTCTTTATCTTTGATCTTTGACATGTTCAGTATAATGTACCTCAGAGGTCTGCTAGAAGTCAGGTAATTAGGGATCCTGTTTCCTTCTTGATTTTGACCTTCCAGTTTTTTCCATAGGCTTGGGAACTTCTCATCCAGTATTTGTTTGAGTACACTCTCTGTGCCCTCGGATTTTCTTCTCCTCTGGTAGACCCATTATTCATATGTTGTTCTTTCTAATGGAGTCAGATAATTCTTGAAGAGTTCTTTTAATTGTTTTAACTCTTGGGTCTCTCTTTTCTTCCTTCTGTGACATTTCTAATTTCTATTTTTAAAAATCACTAATTCTTTCCTCCTTCCATCTAGTCAGCTCTTCTTCCTATGCTAGCTATGTTATTTTTTATTTCTTTTATTGAGTTGTTTAGCTCCAGAATTTCTATTTGGTCCTTTTATATTTTTAATTAAAAAAAAATTTATTTTATTGTTTTACACAGAGAGAGACAGAGACAGAAAGAGACAGAGAGAAGAGGGAGGGCCCAGAGCAGTCTCCGTAGTTGTACATCATCAGTTTTTGACATGGTTATGTTCCACACAGGTGGGCAGGGGCTACACAGGGCGGGAACCAGGCCAGGGGCCTCCCACATGAGAAGCTTGCCCTGGCAAGAACCGAACCGGGAGCCTCCCACATGGAAAGCACACCCCAGTTCAGCATATGGGTCTGCATGCGCTGGGCCTAGGACTTGATCCTTGGAATCAAAGGCTGCAAAGTGAATGCTTAACCTGCTGAGCCATTCTGGCTTCTCCTGGTCCTTTTTTTGTAGTTTCATTTTTACTTTTTTGTTAAAATATTCCTTCTATTTTTAGATTTTCTTTTTGAGATCATTCAGCTGTGTCTCTGAGTTCAGTTGACTTTCTTTAACCTCTGAGTGTTTTCAGAACTGCTGTCTTGAATTCTGTCATTTAGCTCATATATTTCTGTATCTTTAAGTTCATTTTCTGGAGAGTTTTCGTTTTTCTTTTTTCTCCGAGCATACTTGTTAGCTTGGTTGTAAATATTTGTTATTTAATTGTTTTCTATTCTGGGCATTTACAGGAGTGAATGCCATCACTGGTAGATACAACGAGGTTTTTCTTTTGTTTTCGTCAGTATCACTATTGTTTAATTTCCCTTGTGTTATTCCTTTTTCTTGCGGTGGGTAGTTTCCTATGTTGTGGACTTCTCCTCCTCTTCCTCCTTCTTTTTGAAAGATTTATTTTATAGTTTGAGAGAAGGTGAGAGAGAGAGAGAGAGAGAGAGAGAGAGAGAGAGAGAGAGAGAGAGAGAGAGAGAGAGAGGAGGAGGGGGAGGGCCCTGAGCAGTCTCCATAGTTGTACATCATTAGTTGTGACATGGTTTCATTCCACACAGATGGAATGCAGCCTCCCCCATGGGAGGTGACAACCTTTGCAGCCATCCTGGTGCTTACCATTTGTGCTGCAGTTCAGCATATGAGTTTGAGTGGGCCAGGGCTGGGATTTGATCCCCAGACCTCATGGTTTCAGGGTAAGCACTCAACCTGCTGAGGAATCCCAGCGTCCTGGGCTGCTTCTTTTGACCAGGCAGCCTCGGTCTCAGTGCGCCGCTCCTACGGGAGGATTTTGTGGGCGATGGAGCTCTGCGCCTCTGGCTCCCTGGTGCTCCTGCTGCTGCCAGAAACGGAAGTGCCCGGGGTCTCAGCTGCCCTGGGCCCCTCCACTGCTTTCACCCAGGAAGGGTGGGGTCAGGGTTTTGTTGGGAGAGGTGGCTGCTGTATTTGTGTTTCAGGATGATGGCAGCTGCCAGCCTGCACCTCCTGTTCTGCCTCTACTGTTCCCTCCCTGTTGTTGGGACTAGCCACATCGTGTGTCCGCCACTCAGGATCTGTCTCCCGAGTCTCAGGGCTGGAGATATTCTGCTCTCTAACCCAACGCCCACGGCTACAGTTTCTTTTTTTCTTTTTCTTTTCTTTTCTTTTAATAGTTAAGTCTATTGGGGTGACATTGGTTAGTAAAAATTACATAAGTTCCAGGTGTACAATCTTATAGTACTTCATTTATATGTTGCAGGCTGATGGATTTATTTTGTGTGGCCCAAGCCACTGCCCCCCAGCAGCCTAGCTTTTTACAGTTTCTTCTTGGGCTCACTGTTAGTATCAGGAGGAGGAGAGGAGGCGGAGGTCTGGAAGGGTGGGTGGGGAAGGCTACCAGTTTCCGTCTTTGTTTTCTGTCTGGTGCTGAAGGCATTGAGAGAAGTGGAGGCTTACATTTTTTTTGTGTTCAGTCTTTGGCCTGAGGTCGCTGCTCTGAGTGTTGGGATCAGATGTCTTATACGCTGATCCCTCAGGCAGGAATGTTCAGAGCCAGAGAAACTCACCCACAGCCCTTTCTTTCCTATTTCTTGGACCAGATTGAGGTTGAGCTGTGGCTTCTGGCTGCCCCTGTCTCTCTCCCTCCTTCTCTCATGAATCAGAGTGAAGGAAAGCTGTTGTGACTTCTTGTGGTACTTGCCTCTGCACCTCCTGGGGCCAAAGTGAGGTCTGGTTTCAGCAGCTCACTGCCCCTGCCTCTGTGCCTCCTTCTCTCTATCCCGTGGACTGAGTGAGGTCCAGAATCCGCCTTCTCCTTCCTCTTTCCTGCGACCTCAGTGTTCCAAGCACGCACCCGCAGCCCCCGTCTCTGCACTCCCCCTTCCCTCCTCCTCAGTTTCCCCTCTTTGCCCACCTGCAGGCTCTTAGATGAGATAACTGGGTCTCTTAGCTGTTTGCGTGTTGCCTAAGGAATCCTTTGTTGAATTATAGTTGTTCTATTTGTTGTAACTTCCAGGGGAATTTTCCAGAAGTGCCTTTCATGCTGCTGTTTTCAATTCATCAATTTTTTAACTTGGAGAGAAGGGGATTGACAAATGTGTTCTTACCTGAAGTTGTCTCATCTTGCAACTCCTTATCCTGTACCTGGGATTAGTGGAGGTTCTTGTGGCCCTTTCCCCAGCTGTGTGCATTTCCATCAAGGCTATGGGTAGGAAAGAGTGACCAGCCCACTCTCTCTTCTGATTAGAGGAAAGGAAAGCAGAGGTGAATGAAAGGGCAAAACCAATCTAGGCTGTAACAGATCAGAGTATGGGATTATGTTTCCACATAGCCTTTAAAGCTACCACTAGAAATATCACCCCAATTCAATTTGTTTTACCTTAAAAACAAAACAAAACCCCCCAAAATACAATAACATTGTCAGGGGTCACGTACCACACTGGCACCATAGACACTGATGGAAATAAAATCCATCAGTCCTGGTTCTTAAGGAGGCTCCGGTCTAGTGGAGACAAGGTGGGAAGGTGACGCAGATAAGATACCCCATGGCGTTGCTGAGGCCACGTGTGTTAGTTGGATGACGCATGGGTCTGACCTGGAAAGGAAAGGAGACAGCTTTTAGAGTTTGAGCTGAGCTCTGAGTGACTGAAGCTGCCTGCACCTGCACCTGCCCCTTCCTCTCCAGCACCAGCTTTCCCATTCAGAAAACAATGTTTTAAGACAATTAAAGATGGCATTTTACAGCTGCTATGAGACCTCTGCCAAGATCTGAAATGTCCTGTGGGCTCTGTAGCTATAAAATAACCTGCCTGCATGGAAACAGATACCCACCACGCCTGGAGGAATGCTTCCTGCTTGTGAATGTGCTCAAATGGGGGAGACCTGTTTACTGAGCAAAGCTACCCTCCTGAATGACCTAGAAGATGGACATCTCTATTGTCCAAGTGCTCTGCTGTCCCTTGGCATGTGAGAGGTGACCACGGGAAACTTGATATCTGAAGTCATTTCCTTGGAGCAGTGGGACACTACCCATGGGAACCACAGACTGTACCGATCCAAACATTTGTCTAATTCAACATAAATACAAAGGCTGATTGATCTTGGAAAGCCCTCTTCTCATCTTTTGGAAAACGTCAGACTTTGGGGGAAGCTCTTTCATTCCAGTTTAATACCTAATATTAACAGGGCTTTCATGCCAGTTCACAGGGAGTGCTTGAATCAGTCAGGAGACTGAACCAGACAGTTATTTTAACAAAGAGAATTTTATATAAATAATTGAGCCTATATGGCAAATCCAACCCCTGGAAGAGATTTAAGCTGGGTAAGGCTGGTAGCTGGGTTGTCTGCTCAATGTTTCAACTGGGTTACCAGAGGCCCAGATGTCTTTGTAACAGCCTTAGTTAAGTTTCTATTTTGCGTTCATCTCTGCAGTGTGCCTTCCCAGCCTGGAGCTCTGCTCTACTCTGAGATGACTAAGGAGACAGAGCCTACATTAACCAGGCCCAAACTCACTGACTTTCAGCGGTCACAGATTCCCACACTAGGTGGCACAATTCAACTGCAGGCCTTGCTGAGTGGGATTTTTCACACATTTATCTCCTCTCTAAAGAGTTCGCACATATCCAAGCTTCCCTCAATCCCCGAGATAGGCTGACCAGATGTACCATGTTGAATAGGATAGAAAACAATGGTACTGTCCTATTTCAAATGGTACATGTCCCACTGACACCTTGAATTTATTTAGCCCCATGAGACTAGGCTGACCATACGTACAATTTGAAACAGGACCATCCTGTTGTTTTCCGTCTTATTTAAAACAGCACATCAGGTCAGCCTACTCTGAGAAGGCTCTTGGTGAGGTAGGAAAAGGGAGGAAGAACTGCAGGGTTTACTTTCCACTTCTCCTCTCTTCCTAGAGACAAGGCATGAGAAATTGGCTTCACCACAATGAGGCTGCATCCATGCAAGGACTGCTTCCTACTAGTGTGGGGGTGACAAGAACAGCAGTTCACTCACTGCTGTGTCATCCCACACCTTCAACTTCTCAAGCCTTGGCCTTCTTGGCTAAAAAGTGGAAACAATGATGCTCAGAGGGCTGCTGAAATAATAGCTTTAGGCAACAATACTTGGATGCTATTATATTAACAGATAAGAATGGTTCTTAGCCAGTGTCCCTTGAGGGCTTCCAAGTGTTCTGATGGTTGAATTCGGGGAATCTGTAAACTTGAATAAGAAATAAATTTGCACCTTTATTTTCAAGGAAAGCTATATACAGATTAACATTTCTTTCACTTATGAAGACAACTGACTTGGTATTAGCAGTGTCTGTGATTTTGTCATCAATATAAATTATAGGTATTTTCATATTATGTTATGACTTTTGCAGTTTTCTCAAAATATTATTTATATTTATCCTAACTTCAGTCTTGTTCATTATTAGATATGCAGTGAAAGATCATGCTATTTGATGACCAATTAATCATCACAAGATATTAATATATCATAAGTTTTTCAAAAAACATTTTGACAACTGTAATTCCACATAATTGATTTGCTTTCTACTCCTGTGTACTTTCCTTAATGTGCTTAAAGGCATTCTAAGACATATTCAAGGGACTTATGGAAGGGGCCCTTTGCACAAAATATGTTTCAGAAGTGCTGCTACAGGTACTTGGGCTTTGAGCAGCAACTTTCCTTTCTGAAGTGGCTTCGATGGTAGTCCTGGCTGAAGATGTGAGGCGGGCTTTCTAGCTCATGGTTTCTTCCTACCCTGCTCTTTTCCTGAAGCAGTGATTGGTCTGTGCGAAGGAAAGAGCATTGTGGGGTTCAGAACCATTCCCAGTGTCTTCAGATTGGTGAGAACAAATGGACATACCAGAGATAGTTACACATGGCATAGAACAGATACGCTGGATGCATCAGAATCACCATTTAGTGTTATGCCAGAAAAATTTAATGCCGATGTCAAGCTGAAGGTCAAGTGCGGGTGCATTGGTTTCCAGGTGAGGGTGGAGTATCCATCCTTTCTTGAACTTGCTTTGTTGTCTCACCTCTAATGTCTCCCCTTCCTGTGAATACTATAACTACCTGCAGTGTGTGTTTTCAACAGTCAGACTATGAAAGTGAAGTTCATGTATTGGAGGATAAATCCTATCACTCCCAGGAACCAGAATGATGAATCCAGAGACCTGGGGATGTGGGCAGAGCTGATAAGCTGACCGGGACAGAGGTGTGCATGAGGTAAATGCTGGGTAAGCTAGTCCCTTCTTTTCTGCAGTGAGGCTGAGAATTGGAAGTCCCTGCAGACATGAGCTAGGAACCATGTGGGAAGCCCCCTCAGTCATGGATGCTGATGCAGGGAGACTCAAGAATCTGCCCTTGAATTCTGGGAAATAGGGTGTGGGACTGGATGCTGTAGTAAAGCCACCAAGGCTACTTAGTTTTAGATACTAACTTCAACAATGAAATAAAGAAGCCCATGGCTTTAGGCAACAATACTTGGACACTATTATATTAACAGATAAGAATGGTTCTTAGCCAGTGTCCCTTGAGGGCTTCCAAGTGTTCTGATGGTTGAATTCGAGGAATCTGTAAACTTGAATGAGAAATAAATTTGCACCTTTATTTTCAAGGAAAGCTAAACTACAAGGCTTTACCTTCTTGACTTTTTGTTATTGCACCTGTATAATGGAGGGATCTTGTCTACCTCTGAGGATTTAATGACAGACTATGAATAGAGGCTGGCAGGTGGGTACCTTGTCTTTGCCCAGGAACTTCCATTCCCCCCATGTCCTGGCAATAATATCCGAATTTTCCTTTAGCAAATCACCTTCTTCCATGTATTTTGGGTAGCATTAACTCTCCACCTAAATCCTGCCTGGATACATGAGCCACTCAGACTGCAGTGACCATGGCTGGCTCTGAGATTGGCCGATTAGCAGGCCAGGCTAGCAGGAGCTCAGCTGGACCTTTGCAGAAACTGTCCAGGAAGAAGAACTCTGTCCACTGGGGCTGTCAATCCTGGAGTGGTGGGCGTCTTGACCTTCCAAGGGCAGAGCCCACCCAAAGAGAGCCAAGACGAGAAATCTGGGGATGACGTCATTTAAGCCCCTGGCTCCTGAAACTAAACTATGACTGGTTTCTCAGTTGTGTGAACTAGCAAACTCCTGTTTGAGCTAATTTTTTTTTAGTTTGATTTCTGCCCCTTATAGTTACAAGGGCATGGAGTCATGTTTGGTTTCTTTTGTCCCCCTCTTCATGGAAAAACATAATAGGAAGGGTTAAAACTGAAAGTTAAGCGGATGGATAGTAAAGGTAAAGATGTGCTGGAGGATTCTGCTGCCATCACCCAGAGATAAAGAGGTAAGTTAGGGAGCATCTGAAGACTCTGAGCCCCGACTCACTGCTGGAGTCAGAGCCCTGCACAATCTGTGTATTCAGCATGTGAACACCCACGTTTTAACACCATCAACTGTCCAGGAGCCCACCTTTTTGCGATGTTTCCTGTATTCCTGTCCTTCACGTACCTCCAAGACCCCAAGTAGCCCTGGGGTTCTAATTATGCACCCAACAGAATCATGCACCCCTAGAAATAAGAATTGGTGTTTAAAATCACCACACAAGGGAAGATGAGTGAATCAAATAAGCACCAAACCAGAGCACTTGATGATAAGACCCGAGATAAACCCAAAGGAGGAGAATGCTAGGTCTGGGAATTTCACTCAAAGAATAATAGCAGCATTTTAAGTAAGTGCTGAGTTGTAAAATTGGGATGGAAAAGGAGGATCCAGCAAGACTGGGGGAAAGAGTTTGATGGAAAATGGGCAGATTTCAAGAAAGGAGGAAAGAGGCACACGTAGAACATGCACAGCCTCTGGTTTAATTCTTAGGGCCCATTCTAAGTAAGCTGGAGAAAGAAGTGAAGGTTATTGCCCTAGTTTGTGCCTCCCCCAAAGCAGACTCTACACCAAAGATGTAGATGCAAGCATTTGGGAGGCTATTCCAGGTAGCAAGAAGAGGAGCAGTTCAGGGAAAGGAATGGGTAGCCAAAGACAGCGAGGTCATGAGTGAGTTGCCAGTATTGGCCACCGAGGCTCAAGCCACCTGAGACTGGGTCATGCCTCAGAATTGTCTCACTGAGGGGTGAGGAAACTGCAGTATTTGCCACCACACCTGCCCTTCATTGTGGGCAAATCTCCAGGAGGTCCATGCACAGAACACCCTCAGGCAGGGCAATGCAGAAGCTGGGGGTGTGCACATCTGTATGGGGTAGCTCCAAGGTGGAGGCCATGGGCAGGGAGCCAGCAGGGACACGTCAGCTGTCACACATGCTCTCCAACGCTGCTTAACCTCCTGCATGCCGCCTCCCAAGATGTCCATTGCCTCTTCCCTCAGCCACGCGTCTTCTCTTAGGCCAGTGGTCCCCAACCTTTTTGTCACTAGGGACCAGTTTTGTGGAAGACAATTTTTCCATGGACTGGAAGCGTAGATGATGGTTTCTGGATGATTCAAGAACATTATGTTTATTGTGCACTTTATTTCTATTATTAGTACATTGTAATAGTATGTAATGAAATAATTAGAAAACTCACCATAATGCATAATCAGTGGAGCCCTGAGCTTGTTTTCCTGCAACTAGACGGTCCCATCTGAGACAAGTGTGCAGTGCAGGGAAGAGGCGCAGGTGGAGGTGATCAATAACATAATGAGCAGGCCATGCATGGACTAAAGTCAGTGTTGGGTTCTGACTTAAAGCCTGCCCCAGATGCAGCTGTACCATTAAAATACACCAACTCACTTGTCACTATAAAGCCTGCCACCAGATGCAGCTTGATTGTCACTTGCTACTCACTGATAGGGTTTTGATATGAGTCTGAAAGCAATTGATTTATTATGATTTCTGTGCAGTCGAAACTCTCTGATAATATTAATCTGTATTTGCAGCTGCTTCCCAGCACTAGCATCACCGCCTCAGCTCCATTTTAGATCACCAGGCATTAGAATCTCATAAGGAGCGTGCAATCTAGATCCCTCACATGCGCAGTTCACAATAGGGTTCACACTCTTATGAGAATCGAATGCTGCTGCTGATCTGACAGGAGGCGGAGCTCAGGTGGTAATGGGAGCAGTGGGGAGAGGCTGTAAGTACAGATGAAGCTTTGCTCACTTACCTACAGCTCACCTCCTGCCGTGCGGCCCGGTTCCTAACAGGCCATGGTCCGAGACTGGTCTATGGCCCATGAATTGGAGACCCCTGTCTTTGGTAATTTCTCTTGAAGCATAAACCGCTCTCATCTCCATCAAAACTTGCCTCTCTGGTGTACCATTCTGGCAGCAGCTTGCTTGTCAAAGTGACATTATGTAATAAACCAAGGGTTTGAACTTTACACCGTACTTGCTGTAGAACCATCCTAACATCTAAAGTGGGTGAAAGTGGAGGTGACTGTAGGAGGAGCTGGCAGGCTCAGAGCCCCATCTGCTTGACTTGTGCTGCACTTTGCTGATCTTACAGGTGCCCATCTGCATCTTAGTATTCTTATTGGAAATAGAAAATTAGTTTGCACTAAATCTCTGTTCAAGAAAAAAAAAAAAAAGGATTTGCAGCATTTATATGCGTCAAAGAAGAAAATGAAGATGAGGAAAGACAACCAAAACTTCTAAGTTTCCAGCAAATCCATAGCAGGTGCATGTTGGAACCAGCCTCGAATGCTGCAGCTTCCAAAATGGCACCTCATCTCTGATCTGATCCTTAGGGGCACCTTGAGGGGCCCAGGATTTTATAGAAATTGGTTACATTTGCTGATCCACAGGCATGTGTCATGTCATGTGTGGGGCACTGACTGTAATGATCTCATTTAATCTTAATGAATCTCCAAGTAATCTGTTGACTGCAGATTAAGACAGCGCTGCACAGAGGTTGCAACTTGCTCCAGGTCCTCCTCATGGAAGGGGGATGAATGAGGTCTCTCTGGTTTTCTAGATTTGTTATGGTCTATATGTTGGATTGTCTTTAAAGATGCTGCCAACAATCCCTCCCCTCCTTATAGGTCACGTGGCTCCTTCCATTGAAAGGAGCATATTTTCCTCTTCTCTTGAATCTTGGCTAGCTTGTCACTTATTCTGACTAGCAGTGTGAAACTAAAGTGATGTTGTGTCAGTGCTAGACCTAACTGTTAAGAGATCTGGGAGGCTGTTTGGCCCTCTTGGAACTGGCTGCCAGTCATACAGAAGTGCAGGTGTCCGTGGAGAAAGCCCCAGGTGAAGGGGCTCTGGAGGCTGGGACACTGCATGGAGCACTGAGGGGCTATGAGAAGGGCTGTTGTGGGTCTTCTGGCCCCTTCCAGCTGGACACACGAGTGGCCATAGATGACATGACATGGAGCAGAAAAACCACACAGCCAACGCTCAATATTATAAGTAATATATTGTTCTGTAAATTTAGTATTTTGCTATAACTTAATAATAAGCTGTTGTTTTAAGCTGTTGCAGTTAAATAAAGTTTGCTTGTTTTTGTTCATTGAAAATTAACTTCTTGTGTCAAATGGTCAACCCTAAAGCTTCTCAGAGTTAGGAACAAGTGGGTATGTTATTCTTGGAACACTGACACATCAGAATTGAAAAGAGGAAAAAAGCAATTTTAGACCCTTGTTTCCTGAGAAAGTCTTCGTGCGCTCAACTCCCCGTAGCCCACCCTAGCCAGATGTTGTTGGAGTTAGTGGTGGCAGTTTGGCTCATAGCCAGGGCTTCTCAATGAAAAATCTTCCACTTCTGATGGACTTGGAGACAACTACATTCTAATTTGGGAAATATTTGCATTTTCTGAGAATAGCTTGGTTTGTCATGTGAGATTCTACTCCAGTGACCATTCTTATGCTGATGCAACACAAAAAGAAAGGATTGGCTGGGAACATCATAGAATGCTCTGTGTTGTTTTGCTTTGCTAAGGGGATATATTTTAGGACCTGGCAAATGCAGGTAATCTAATAATTGCCTTTTGGATAAAAAGTTTTCAGGAATAAGGTGATTGGAAGTGTGGACCTGGAACACTGGTTTTTGTCAGAATGTGGGTAGCTCACCTCTCTATTTTCATTTTCTTTTTGAGGACTCATGTCTGTCTTTTTGTTTTATGCACAAATGCCGAGGTCATGTTTGAATTCCTTGGATGAACTTATATCAGGGGCTAGAGGACAGAGCCAGGAGTAGTTGGCAAAAGTATTTCTCAAGCATCAGATTCTCTGCATGCTGGCTTCTCCTATAATCATTTTCCAACCTCCGAAAACCTCTTGGGGAGTCTGGTGGAAGCATATACCCTCAGACATACACATGGCTCATTCTCATTTGTTACAGGAGCTAATAAGTGGTGATAACAGGCAGGCAAAGAAGCACATGCTGAGGCAGGTGGTTTGGATGGGTTATCTAAGCAATAGAAGTAGCTACGTGAGTTAAGCCAAAGACTTTGGTTAGAGAGGCACTTTAAGTCTGAATGTAAGTGATGCAGACATCAGATTCTCCAAACAGCCTACTTAGTACAGATCCCTGTTCCCCTTACCTAGAAAATCTACATACCAGATGAACCACACATTTGTGGTAATCAGGCAGCACCGGAGTACCCACTGCATGGTGTGCAAGGGCTGACTCTTCCCTGAGCATGTGGCCCAAGCTCAGGGGTTGGGGTTGAGGAACACCTATACTCAAAGGGCCAAATAGTACAATCACAGACAAGCAATCCCAAAAGCAGTGACTGGACACTGGATGAGGCAGGGAGTGGTGTGAGGTTGGGCTGCTCAGGCAAGGTTTGGAGACTGGGGAGAATTTAGAAGAAGAAACGGGATTTGGTGGGAGAAGAAATTGTGAGGCAGGATGTAGATAGGAGGTCCAGCATGACAGATTTTGATTTGACCCAGCAGAAGATGAGAGATTTAAGGCTAAAGAAGTTAGTTGATAGGGGAGGTCAGCTTGAGCGGATGGTGAGAAACATCCACTGTGGTGTTTCCTGTACAGTAGGTGATGGGCTGTCAAGAGAAGTAGCTGTTTCAGTGCTGATTCAGAGGCATAACAGGGCTTGACTTGCCTGATGTTTTCCATCCCACCTTCCTGTTCCTGAATAAATAACTTTCAACTTCTAGCACTTTCTAGATTACAGCTTTTATCAATAGAGGTAGCATGATAAAACCTACATCGTGGTCTTTTGGAAGTCCTTCTCTAACTTGCCCCCCATAATTGTAGGTGTTGTGTATATTCTATGTGGTGTGATCTACACAGAACCTCACTGGACTGAAGGGACCAGAGATGTCCTAATTTGTGAGGAAAGACTGTTTTTTATTACAAGAACAATGTCTTTCAAGTATTTTTTACCACAACTCATGCAAGAAATACATTTCACAGTGTGACCCACTAACTATACACATTATATTTATAATTGAAATAAAAGATTCATGAAACAATTTTCATTGTATTATACCTATTTTGTTAAAAAATGCTGCTAGTGCCACAATACATTGATCTGATGAGCCCCAAATTTGAAAAATATTGATGGAACTGGAATTGGAACTGAGTTTTCCTTCTTACAGTGTGCATTCTTCCTCTCCAGCCAAGACACCTCTGGGTTCCCTTCTAAAATCAGAAGCTCTCATTGCTTCAGAGATCCCCATAATTTGCTTTTTGTGATAACTTAACTAGAGACTGGGCAAAATTTATCTTTATAGTCTCTATAAGAAAGAGCAATGCTAAGCAGAATGAAAGAATAAATTGTAGGACTTAAAGCAAAACCAGTGACAGGGAACTTAGAAGCATGGATTTAATTTATTCACGTATAGTTGATGTGATTATTTGTTTAGCATTAATTGTTTGCTTGCTTCTTTAATACAGGTTGTACCCCCTCCTGCAACTGCATTTTAGAGGCCTTAAGGTTAAGGAGCAGGAGGTATGGTGTAACATGGGCTTGGGTACAGATGCCATGAACACTTCTTTAGGGACATGCAGCTCACTGGTCCTATGATCCCTCTGGGTGTTCAGCAAAATGGTTCAAAAGCCAGAACTCTAGCTTTTCAATATGGAGGCTGAACCCCAATTCCCCACTGCTTACCTGTGTGACCTTGTATACATTAAACGTTTTGTGCCTGTTTTCTCATCTGTGCATGAGGTAATAGTAACAACACCTACTCCACAGGGTAACTGACAGGACTGGGTGAGATAATGCGACACATCTAGCACAATGCTGGGGCCAGGTCAGTTCCCCAAGTTTCCCTGTTCAAATTTACCTTTCCATTAGCCTACTACTAAACGTGCTAATAAAAATACATTTCTTTTTAAGAAGTGCCTATAAATCCAACTTTTTATAAATTCTGACACACTTTTACACCAATAGGCTAACTTAAAAAAAAAAAAGATAATTTTATTGTTTGAGAAAAGGTGAAAGATAGAAACAGAGAGAGAGAAGGAGGAGGGAGGACCCAGAGCAAACTCCATACTTGTACATCATTAGTTGTGACATAGTTTCATTTTACACAGGTGGATGTGGGGCTGCATGGGGTGGGAACTGAACTGGAAACCTCCCACATGGGAGGCAAGAACCTTCACCATCGAGCTCTCCCAGTGGTCGCCATTTGCACTGCAGTTCAGCATATGGGGTTTGCACAGGCTGGGGCCAAGAATCAAACCCCGGACCTAGCAATTGCGAGGCAAGCACTCAACCACTGAGCTATCCCAGCATCCCTAGACCTACTTTTTGATCTTATACAATACACTATTTAAAAATTTTTTACCTCTTAATAATTCAACTAGAGTCAGGGCAATAAATACAGGCTTTAGTTAATATGTCACAGTGGAACCCTTAAAAATATTAGTCAGATTATAGTGTCAGTAAGATTCCAAATTATCTACTAGTCATCTTTTTTTTTT
>PVKE010029884.1:0-19968 GCA_004027555.1 Craseonycteris thonglongyai | reverse complement strand
AGGAATTAAGGGGCCCAAAGGAGGTGGGGAGCCTCACGAAGGTAGAAAAGTCAAAGAAATGGATTGACCCTCAGAACCTTAAGAGAGGAACACAGCCCTGCTACCGCCTTGATTTGAGCCCAGTTAGACCAGTTTTAGGCTTCTGAAGCACAAAATTGTAACATAATAGAGTTGTGGGGTTTTTTTTAACCACTAAGTCTATGGTAATTAGTTGTGCCAACAATAGAAAACTGATGCATTTTACATAGATATAATCTTCACAAATTATAAACAAAATTCTATAAATAGTAACCCTAACATAGAGGAACCATTCAAGTTCACTTAGTTAAATTTCTGCAGAATAATATGTGCACTTCATTTTAAGAATCAAATAGTACAGAGGGCATGTAAGGAAAATGAAGAGTCCTCTTATGGACCACCACCACACACTCCCTGTCCTACTTTTCAGAAGTAACCACTATTAACTACTAATTTTCTTTTTTCAGTTCTCCCTGAGACCTTTGCATATCTTAATGATTTGCTCATTCTATTTCTTGGTTCATTAATGTCTGACATTATTTGACTTATGATATGATAGATGAAGATTTAGCTCATTTTAGCTATTCTTCCCCCAACATCCCCCCCCCACACCCCAATATATTATAGTTTTCAATTAGCAATAATCATGCCTTGGATAAACCTTATTGGCTACAATACTGTCACTGCACAAAGCTTCCCATATATTCTAGATCATTGTTTTTAGTCTTTTTATTGGTTACATTTTCTAGCTTTAAATAATGCATTCTAATATTTCACCCTTGACCAATCAACCCTGGCCAATACCTTTTGTCACTATGCTTTTTAAGATGAAATATTCATGTTCCCACCCGCCTTTTCACTCCTCACACACATACTTCTGCCTCTAAGCTTCTGTCATCATGATTTTATTTTTACATTCGAAGTTACTAATATCTGAAGTCTGTTCTGAAGCCAACTTGAAGTCTTGAGATTTGGATAATAATAAACAGGGTTTAGATTATTATGATTGTGTAAATATTGTTCACAGTAGAGCTAAGATGTGTTCTTTGGTTATATTGTCTCTGATATGCTGCCTTTTGTTTATCTTGATCTTTCTGTCAGCCTTTATTATTTTCTTGCATTGTTTGCCTTTATTGAATTCGTAAGTTCTTCCAATTCCCCTGGATAATGTCAAATCTCTTAAATATCCTCCTGGAGTTTTCTGTCCTCTTGCTCTATATAGAACTCTTATTCTCTAAGCTTGCTGCACAATTATTAGGCTGAACTTCCCTTTATTATTCTCTCAAATGATTCTATCATCCTAGCCCCTAATTCTGCACGATTCTTGGTCTACACCTTCATTTTTGTAGGATATAGACACAAATGGTTTTCTTAAAATGCCTGTTCATAAAAACGTAAATTGTTGTGATCCCTATGGAAAATAATATGAAGGTTCCTCAAAAAATTAAGAATAGAATTACTACATGATCTAGAAATCCCACTTCTGGGTATATATGCAAAGGAAATGAAAATAGTGTCTTAAATAGAGATAATGTACTCTCATACTTGTTGCAGCATTATTCACAATAACCAGAATATGGAAACAACTCAAATACCTGTCTACAAATGAACAAAAGAAGAGGAATATGTAACAATATATTTATATCAATATCTGTAGGTATATGTGTGTGTATACATATATATCATATATGTATTTATATATATGTGTGTATATATATATATCACATATACATATATATCACAGTGAAATTGTTCAGTCATGAGAACAAAGGAAATCCTGCCATTTGCAACAATATATATGGCTCTAGAGGGCGTTATGCTAAGTACAATATGTCAGACAGAGAAAAGCAAATATCATATCATCTCAATTGCATGTACTTTTTTATATTTCAACTATCATAAAAACAGAAAGAGTAAAACGGTGGTTCCCAGGGTCTTGGGTGTGTGAGAAATAGGGAGATGTTGGTCAAAGAGTATCAACTTCCAGTTATAAGATGAATAAGTTCCATGGGTCTGAGACTTATGGTTAACAATACTGTATTATATACCTGAAAGTTGCTAAGAGAGTATATCTTAAATGTTCTAACCATTAAAAAAAAGGGAATGATGGGAGATGATGGAGGTGCTAGCTAATCATATTGTGGTAATTATTTTGCAATGCTTGTATATATGTGCATCAAATCATCATCTTGTACACTTTAAACTTACACAATGTTATATGTCAATTATGTCTCAATAAAATTGGAAAAAAGCTGTGTATTACTTTTGCAAAGGGTCATTATTCTACTCTTAGATACTTTGGTTGTTTCTTGGCTGAATATCATTTTTATTTTAACATTTTTCTTGAAATACAGCATACATACACAAATATGGTCAAATCATAATTGAATAGTTCAATGAATTATCACATTAACATGCCTGTGAAACTGCCACCTAGATCATGACATAAAATATTACCAGCACCCCAAAAGCACGGAATAGCTCCTCCCCAAAATTAACCCTTCTTTCATCCCCAAAAGCAATCATTTTATGGCTTCTATTATTAATACTATAGACAAGTAGTTTGTATGCTTTTATAATATAAATGGATTCATATATGATTTTTTCTTCTGCTTCTAACTTCTTTCACTCAACATTATGTTTGCTGTAATCATCATGTTGTAGCATATAGCTACAATATTATAAATCATTATCATGCATCATAATACATTACTATACATTATATACCATTAGATGAATCTATCATAATTTATGTATTTATTCTACTGTTAATAAACATTTGGATCTCTAGGTCGGTGCTATTAAAATAATGTAAATACAAATATTCTTATATACCGTACATCTTTTGGTGCATATATTCATAAATTTCTGTTAGGTATATCTCTAGAAGTAGAAACCATGTCTTACAGAGTATATGAATGTGAAATTTGATCATATACTGGCAAAAACTTTTGAAAGTGGTTTTAGCAATTTACACTCAGATGTTTTTACTTCATTGCCAACACTTAGTATAATTCTTCGTAAATTTAGCCTCCTTGCTGAGACTTCTTAAAGTGAAGTCACCACGTAAGCTACTTGCTGGTTTGTTCTTATTTGTATAAGCATAAGAACATAGTCACGCTTATAAAAGCATAAAAAGTTGAGGGTTATGTCCTGAAAGTGAAATTTTAATGCATGTTTATTAGGTGTGAGGCTCTGTACTGCTCCACTCCTCATTCAACCCCATCTACTTCCACTAGGGTATTGTAGTAACATAGAGCAAAACTAGAGACTCCTCAACTAGAAAAAAACCTGATATCTTTGAGGCCATGTGATACCCCATGGAAACTCATGGAGACAGACTGTATTGTCTGTCTTTCAAGCTTTCCTGTCACCAAGTCAACTCATATCTTATCATGAACAACTACACAGGAACCTTCTGATACTAACTTTCTGAGGACTAATGTACTTTCAGATTCACCACTAGTTCAGAACAAGATTTTAGAAGTTTCTAACCATCTTCATTTTTTCAACACCCACATGATTTATATTCAAGATTGTATTTTCAAAGATCTTAGGTCACTTAAATGCTACATTCCAGAAAGTAAAAACTATATTACTATCAAAGGGTCAAAAAACACTCTCAATCAAGTAATTCAAGGTGTGGCAAGAGAATTATAATCAAACGAAGTGGGAAAAGAAAAATTTTTGGAAAATTATCAGGTAAAGATGCATCCAGTTAAACCTCTTTCTATTGAGACAATAAAGAATAGAAAGGTTTATAAAACTGTCCGCTCCTCTGAACAGTTCACTCTGCATCTATATGATTTTTCAGACTTCCTGTGGCTACTAATGGGCTTATAATATGAATGAAAATACAGTAAGTCTTAAAAGAATCAATTCACTGATAGACAAAATGATGGACTGTATTTGGTGAGAAAGACAAAATAGTAGAACTTTTCTAACATAATCCCAATGCTTACTTCTATGTACACTGGGCAATATTACTATAGAGATGTTTCCCCTGAGATAAAAAATGACAAATATGGGAAGCCAGGATGGCTCAGTGGGTTAAGTGCTCACTTTGCAGCCCTGGGGACCGAGGATCGAATCCCGGCCCCGGCCTGTGTGGACCCATATGCTGAACGGGGCAGTGCCCCCAGTTCAGTTCTCACCAGGGCGAGACCCCGGCCCAGTTCCTGCCCTGTGCAGCCCCGCCCACCTGTGGAATGAAACTATGTGGAAAAACCAGTGATGTGCAACTATGGAGACTTCTGGGCCCTCCCCCTTCTCTCTGTCTCTGTCTCTGTATCTCTCTCTCTCCCTCTGTCAAAAACAATAAAAATAAATCTTAGAAAACAAGAAGACATGGGGAAGCCGGGATGGTTCAGTGGGTTGAGCGTTCACTTTGCAGCGCCGGGGACAGGGGATCGAATCCCGTCCCCGGCGCGTGCGGAACCATATGCTGAACTGGGAGCTCCCCCAGTTCAGTTCTCTCTCTGTCTCTGTATCTCTCTCTCTCTCTCTCTCTCTCTCTCTCTCTCTCTCTCTCTCTCTCTCTCTGTGTCAAAAATAAATAAATAAATAAAAATATTAAAATTAAAAAAAAAAGAAGACAAATACCGGTATGCAAACCAAATGGTATGAGAATTCACCTCCATGGTCATAGTTTTCATTTTTACAGAGCTATACAAATATACAAATAATTTCATAATAATTTATCTCTTTTGATTCTAAATGTAATCTGTGCCAAGTGTGTTCACATTACTGTTCCTGCTTTAAAAAAATTACAAGGTTCAGAAATGTTAAGTGAAAACTCAAAGTCCTGCATATTATAATTGTAACAGGTGAAACTAAAGCCAAGTTTCTCTTTCCCAATTGAACGTTCTATTGAGCCATGTTGGCTTCCTATTGACAAACTAAAGCCAGTGACTATTTGGAGAAGGCATTTTTAGATTATGAGTACAGACATCAGTAGCTGAGTTTACAAAGAGATTTGATATGGTTTACAAAATAGTCTTTCCAGTTCTTTTTTTGTCTCCTTACCCTGTTTTCTGTATGCAAGACAAAAGTATAAATAAAATGGCAGATGAGAGAGATGAACTCCATGCCAACTGTTTTTTCTCCAACCACTAAAACTAGAACAAGTGAATTTAAGAGTAAGCAAATGGGGGTGAGAGGTAGAGGCCTTGAGTCTAACTGTCTTGAAAAGTCACCTGGAGAGAAAATAAACAGTACAGCCAACCAACAACTACGATTCAAAGGTCATCACAGCTGGAGCTTTACTTGAACTGAATCAAAGTTCTGAATGGACCAGTTTTAGACGTGATGTTAGCAAAGGTTAAATTAAATATACAGGACAATGCTTGTATAACCTATATGCCAGCTGTTGATGAAATTTAAACTCAACAGCTAGCAGTAAATTCTTTAATATGACACAGCAATGTACGTGAAATATTTTCTTTCTAAATTCTCCATTACTTTCCAACTGCTAGTTTGTAGTTTGGTGCATTAGTTTGTGTAACCTCTACAGGGGCTGATGTCATTTCCAACTCACCTCAAACAGTGAATATTTCCCCTGTGCCAAAACCTTTCAAGATGATAAAGAAATCATCACAAATAATTTAATTCCCTTTAATAGCACACACACACACCACATGCACACACACACAAAGAATTTTGCTTAAAGGATACTTGTCAGGTGAAAAGAATGTAGAAAGAGAAATGGTATGTGCTGAAATAGATTTATTGATATTCAATTACATAAAAGAAAGCTGGATGCAGTGTAGCTGAGCATACTATTTTAAAAGACTTATTTCTCTCCAAAGGTTTGCTCACATAAATTACCAAGTTTTTGGACATAATCAACTTTCCAATTTCAATAAAAATAAGCACAGCTTATTCTGTTTTGACAACCTATCAATAAACAATGTTCTTATAAAAAGTTCTGCCATTAATAAAATACATACAAGACATCAGGCTCCTGAATTATTTGGTCCCTTCTTAATCCTTTCATCATTTTTTTCACCATTGTGCTCACAGAGACCATATCTATCTTATCCAAAATTGTAATCCTATGCTTAGCACATCGTAAATATTCATGAGGAAGAAATCAGGAAAAAGGGAAAAGGAGGAAATGCAGAGTGACCAAACAGGACTGTGTTCATAAAGTATGCTATGAGTTGGCTGATTAATCACATCAAGGCAGAAATCTAATTTTTGTGCTTTGGCTTATTCACAGCTACATTCACAAATAGTAATGCTGTAACAGTGCACCCTTATACATAAGGTGTGTGTGAGCCCATGCACACGCACAATATATTTCAAGGGTTTTCAATATCTTCTACTATCTTTCATATCTTCCTATACCACTTCCAGTCAGTAACAAAACATCTTTATGAAAGCTACTTTTCATAACTGTTTAAGAAAAAAATCAGTAACAAGTTGATGATGTGTCAAACAGTAGGTGATATTTTTTCCTATTGGATAAAAGTGACCTTAGCCATGTAATCACAATTTCCTCAAATCTGCTTCTCTCCGCAGCAGCATCTGTCTGTGTTTCTTGTGTTACCTTCTTTTTTCTTTAGCATCAGCAGAAACAATGATGTAACCTTTATTTAAGGCAAATCCCTCCACTTTATCTAGAGCTCCCACTGAGGCTTAATTTTATCTTTTGCCAGACTTTTAGTCTTTTACTCTTCACTCTGGATTTTCCTTCTGCATGCTGTTTCATTACCATTGTTTAAACTTCAGAGTTACAACTGGATCTGGAAGCTCAACAGCTTCAACAGTCTTCCTTCCTGCCTCCCTATCTCTCCCTCTCCTGAACATACACATTTACTCATTATAGGTTCTTTTCAAGCATTTTCTCATTAAATCATCAGAAGCCAAGAACAAATGGCTTATTATATCCATTTTACATATTAGAAGACTGAATCAATGACTAGTCCAAATTCACACAATGATTAGTAAATCCAGAATTCTCCCCTTTGCTCTAAAGCCTGTAATTTTTCTTTTATGCCATGCTGTCTCTCATTTGCCTATTGCACCATTCATTTATCCATTAATTGAATGTATATTTATTGACTACATACTATGTGCCAGACAGGGGCTACAGATGTAAATAAATCATTCTAAGCGCCACTGCTCATGCAGCCTGCAAGCTCTGTACTATATCATTAGGTTTCTTTTACAGGAATGTCTGGTTTGGTAAATTAGATTATAAGCTCTTAAGAGAAAGACACTATTGTGTGCAGCTCTGTATCATTCCCCATACTCATTCCACATTATCACGTGTTCTCTATGAGCTATAGCTATTCTGCTTATCACATTCCCCCAGCCAACTTTAGAGTAAATAAGTTTACAAAAACAGTGAGGAATCAGCATGGCAATTAGTGAAAGGTTTTTCTAAGTAATCCAAAAAGTTATTAGGATGATAGAAAGATGTCATAAAGCAACATTGAGTTTAGTTTTATACAGTAAGAAGGGAATAAAGGCACCAAGCCTAACTGAATTATTTCAAATTATACTGAACAAAAGATAATTTTAGAACCAACTTGTCAAGTATGTCAATCAACCATGGCTTTTGGGAACCCACGATCCCTTCATAACTCAATGTCTTGCAATTATCCCTTCAAAAAGAGTGTGAATACACCCTGAACAATGGCTGGTTATGGCTTGAGTGGTTGATGGAATGCTGTCAGCAAAAAGAAATGGTCTCATTTCAGCTCATCCCTCAAACTCTGCACACCTACTCCTCATTTCTGAATGTAACATGTGGTCAAGGGACACACTATGCTTTACTAAGCAAAGGGCCTTCTTGGGGGTTTGTCAGGGTTCAAGGAACAATACCCACCACTCAAAGCTCTGTGCTGTGTCACACAGAACGCAAAGCTAGTGGTGATGTGCCATTCAACACACGCATTGCCCTCTGTGGGACCCTTTATCATCCTTCATGGTGTAAGAATTAATCATTTCGGGGAGAGAAGGTGAGTTCTTTGAGCTTTCCAGGAAGCCTCTTTTCTGAATGGAAAAGGATAATTTTCTGTGCTCACAGGCATTAAGGATGCAAAGGTCCTACTCTGTTACACTTTCAGAGTTCACCTTCTAATCCTCAAAATAGGGAGAGAGAGTCAGTTTCATTAAATGAGCAAATGATTTTGTGTCAGGCACCTTGGTTTGAACCATCCCAGCCTCCATTTTTATACCTGCAATCTGGGAATATTAATAAAACCTTTCTCACAGGGTGGGCTGACCAGATAGATATACCATTTTAAATGAAATAGAAAACAACAGTACTGTCCCATTTCAAATGGTTCATCTAGTCTCACTGGGCTAAATTCAAGGTGTCAATAAGCTGACTGTGTGAAATGAGACAGTATGGTTGTTTTCTGTCCTGTTTAAAATGGTATGTCTGGTAAGCCTATCACAACATCACTGTGATGATCAAATAAGATCTCATTGTAGATTGTTTATCAATAGTAGGTGTTCAAAAGTATTTGTTCTAAACTCTTTCTCTTATTAAATCCCTGTTAATGAGGAAACATGGATATAGGAAACTGTGTAGCATAAACAGGTCACACTGGGGTAAACAATTTGAAGGATAAAATACTATGTTAATAAGAAAAAAAATCAAGTTACTATGTTAAAGAACAAGTCTGAGGATAAAATGACATATTACTTGGCAAAGCATATCATTAAACTGCAAAGTTCTAAGTAAATGGAAATAGTGTTGCTATCTTGGCTACTAGTATGATCCACCAAAGACATGGTTTGGGAGATTTTCTGGCCACATTCTTTTGAAAGGTTATTATGTACCAGGAACTGTGATATTGTTCTTCCTACATTATCTCATCTTTTTTTCTTCACCAACGATCCCAAGAAAGTAGCGTTATCTCATCTACTTCATAGAATATAGTGCAATCTAACAAACTCGTGAGTAACGTACTGATGTACCCACAACAACAAATGGCAGAGCCTGAATTCCATTCTAAGTATCTCTCAGTGTCTACTGTGTTCACCCCTACACAGCCTTCCAGACATAGGGACGACGAGAAATGAGAGTAACAATGAAATTTTTGGAGATTTTTAAATAAAGTCTTGACCCCCCAAAACTTCCTGTACCAACAACTGACCAGGCCCCCCTATCTCTAAAATACCTGTGAGCCCCATGAAAAAAACGAGATGGGAGCCTTGTACAGTGAGAGGGAGAGATTGTGTTTGAATGTTCCAATTATCATTTGAATTCCGATCTTAGAGCCAACTGGCTGACACGTGGTCACTGTTGATCTGGTAAGCCATTCCTCACTGGTCAGAGGCTTAAGAAAGAGGAGACCTGGAACCCTGTCCCCACCCCAGTCTTCACCTCTCCCAGGTCCACATGCAGAAGCTGCCCAGGTTCTTCAATTACAGCAGAACCGCTCCTGGCAGTGAGAACATTCCATCCAATCATCCACCCAAGAAAAACTAGAGGAGGGAGTGAACTAAGGTGTCTGGGGGAAACCTGGAGGTCTACTAGCCACAAATCACGTGATAAGCAGAAATGAAGAGCCAGGGTCACAAGCCATTTCATTACTTTTCTGCTGTATCAAGTGACAATGGAAAGAACATTGCTCTTCATGAAACCTCCCAGGATAGCAAAACCCAATGTTCTGACAATATTTTCAACTTTTGCTCGTCCAAGTTCACTGCATTAACCCCAGTCTCTCCTTCTATTTTCATACTTATTATACCTGCACCCCTTCTTTTTCTGCAAAGGGCAAGCAAATGTCTCTCTTGGAGGACACAGCTCCAAGTCTGCAAAGTGACTGTGGCCTCATGCCTGTGTTTACTGTCAGAATGACATACTGATAGCAGGACAGAGAGGAAAACAAACTCCATTGTTTTACAAGAGAGCAAGCCAGGGCTTAATCTAATGCAAACATACCGTAATTACTTTTACTTAAACAAAAGGGAGAAACAAATAAAAAGAAAAAACAGTTGATGTTTACAGCATAGGCTGTCTGCTCAGAAATGAGCAATTAATTACATGGGCATCAGATAGACACCACATCCCTCCTCTCAGCTGGTCCTCTTTGCAAACAAATCTGAACAGCATTTAAAGAGAGAAACAGGAGCTCCGAGTCCTAGCCTTATCTTATCTTCAAAAGTTTCCATCATGGATCCTTTCTTGAGTTTAATAACAACAGAAAGTTGGCAATTTGGGAAATGGTATTAAAGTTGGGTATTAGGAAGGACATTTAAATTCTTTTCCCACTGACCTTTGCATGGTATTGACCCCTTTGATATTCCCAAGGAGATAATGAGTCAGAAAGAATATTCATTTTTTCATTCAAAAAATATTGGTTTTCAAGGACAAAGGGGTTGGGGTAAACAAGGTGAAGGGGATTAAGAGGTTCAAGCTTCCAGTTACAAAATAAGACATGTAATGTACAGCATGGAGAATATAGTCAATAATATTGTAATAACTTTGATGATAGATGCTAACTAGACTTATCATGGGGATTCATTTCATAGTGTATATAAAAATTGAATCACTATGATGTATACCTGAAACTAATAGGATGCTTTATGTCAATTATACCTCAATTAAGAAATACAGTAGACTCTCAGTTAACCAGCACCCATGGGGATCAGTAGATGCTAAATAAATGTAGTTTTTCTTCTTTTTTTTTTTTTTTTTTGCCAGGCGCTTGAGAGTACTGGTTGCTTGAATTCTGGTTAACGGGGAGTCTGCCGTATATTTATATTAACCTTTTCAGTGACAAGTGTACTAGGGTGAGCAACACAGAAATGAAGATGGTCCTCCTAAAGTATATAGTCCGGTAGAAAGAAACAAAACATTGAATAAATAATTATGCAAATAAGAAGAGCAAAGTACATGTTGCTGTGAGAACATTAACAGAGAAGACTAAACTATTAGCTAGGTAGTGGAGAGAGTGGGTAGGAATAACCTTTCTAAGGAACTTTCAACTAAGCTCAGACCTTAAGAATGAGAAGGCATTAGCCAGGCAAATGGATGGAAAGGCCTGAGCGGAGAACTATGGGGAGAGGCCAGCAAACTCCCAAGCCTTGAGAAGGCCCGGAGGAAGGAAGGCTTGTGAGACACTTAAGAACTTAGAAAGTTAGTGTATACGTTTTCTAGAGCTGCTATATATAACAGATTACCACAATGTCAGTGGCTGAAAACAACAGACATGTATTCTTTACCGTTCTGGAAGCCAGAAGCTCTAAATCAAGGTGTTGGCAGGGCCGTGGTCCCTTGGGAAGACAAGGAGAGGATCCTTCCTTGCCTATAAACTATTTCTAGAGAGTCTGGATAGTCCTTGGCTTGGGACTGAGTAACTCTAGTCTTTGTTCCCATCTGCACACCGTCTCCTCCTCTGTCTTTTATAAAGACACTTGTCTTTGGATTTGGGGCTTACTTGCTATATCCAGTATGAGCTCTCCTGAAATCCTTAATTGCATCTCTAAAGCCCTTTATTCTTCAAAGGAGGTCACATTCACAGGTACCAGTGACTAACATGTGGCCATATCTTTCAAAGATCACAATTTAGCACACGACAGTGTACTTGGAATGTAGTGAGTGTGGCAGAGAAGAAGGTGGCATAAGAGCTGGACAGACAGGCCAGGGCCGGATTAAGCAGACCTTTGGGGTTTTGCTGAGTATCTAAGTTTTCTACCACAGCTAGAAAACTAACATTAAGCGAGCTGCTTATGTAAAATCTCAGAGTTCCGTGCATCACAGGTCTGGACTCGGTGTGGCTCAGCAGGTTCCTTGGGCACAGGGCCTGGCAAGGCTGAAAGCAGGCGGCCATCTGTTAAGCTGGGCTCTTGTGTGGAGGCTCCAAGGAAGATTCCACTTCCAGCCCCCTCAGGTTTAGAGCAGAATTCTGTCTGTTCCGTGCACTGTCATGACACTTGGGACCCTTTTGGTTCAAGGCAGCAGCAGTTTATCAAATCCTCCTATTTAGAATCTCTGCCTTACCCTTCACTACCAACTTGAGAAAGATCTGTTTCCAAGGTCTCATGAGATTGCATTTGGCTCACCAGGATTATCCAAGATAAATCACTATTTTAAACTCAGTTGGCTGATATTCTTCATTACACCTGCAAAATCCCTTGTGCCACATACTATACAGGAGTAACACCGCAGAGCGTAGTATATGGGGACAAAAATGATGCCTGCCACATGGAATATTTGCAATCCTATGTATTGAAACCTCTAACATGCCCTCCCCCAAAACTAACAGATTTCTCCTGCTACCTCCCAAGGAAAGGACCTACAAAAACCAAAGTTTTGCCATTATATGTTACAGTCTTACCACTGCAGTTTCTACAAAGCAGCTAAGCTTAGATAATCAATACAAACTAGGGATAATCATGGACCACTCAGAGACAACTAGTTGTAAAACATTTTTTCTTGTTGAGTAATCAAAAGAATAAAAAGTTAGCCTGTATCTGGCTTGTTTGCAATAGCATGGCCCAATGAAATGCTTTCTTGGCTCAGACCAACACGTGATTGCTCTCCAGAGGCCTAGGAACTATGAATATCAATGGCAGTCATTGATTCTCTCTGTGTTAAAATGCAGGTCATTCAGCAGAGGACTGGGCCTGAAACCCCACAGACTAATGAATTGTCACTATATAAATTCAGCCCAGGATTAGCCTGGTTGAGTGGATTTGAATATTTCTCTCCAAAGGAATTAGAAACAATCTCTCCATCTAAACACATGAAAGTCACTGAGATAAATGCATAATCCCATACTACTTTCTTTAGCCAATAACTAAAGTCAGGTAAGAAAAGAGCCTTTTCCAACAAGTTCGGTGTTTTGTAGGACACCATTACACTCAGCCATCTCTGGTTTTGGCCCTCCCAGCATGAGGATTCAAAACAAGCAATTCTATAGTTTAGAGAGGATACCTTAGGGCAGGAGGGTCAAACTCAATTAAAACACGGGCCATTTGGTGCAACAGGAAAGATTCACACAGGCCACGTCACATTTACAAATGTCGCCGGAACTGAGTCAGTGTGTTTATACACGCCCACAGGCCCCCAGGAAAGGCACTGGGCCACGTGTATACCCGTCTTCAGTAGTTAAAGGGTTAACGAGGGAATTGTGTGTACAGTATTGCCTTGATCTCCCCTAAGCGCTCTTTTCTTCATAACAATTTTTTTCTATTTTCATTTTATTTCAGAGCATCATGGGCCACAAAAAATCACCTCACGGGCCGCATGCGGCCCGCAGGCCGCCAGTTTGACACCCCTGCCTTAGTTATGGTAAGGGGGGGAGGCTGGTAGGAGAGGAGAGACGGGGAGCTAATTATATGGTGATGGAAAGAAAGCTGACTGGGTGGTGAACACTTAATGCAACACATAGAGGATGTAATGTAGAATTGCACACCTAGAACCTATATAATTTTAACTAACCAATTTCACCCTAATAAATTTAACAATAAAAAAGGGGGAAAAAAAGAAATTCTACTGGGCTTTGTGACTCATCTTACTTGGGCCAATCTCATTTGAATGACTGAGTACATCAATCATGTGCCTACTTCGATTTCACGACAGTCTTGCTTCTCCAGAGTTAGTTCATGGATAACAAAAATAGAAAATTCACCTTCTTCCCCTCCCCAAACCATCAAAGTAATCGATGAGTTTCTATAGTGAACTGAATTTATCACTAAATAGCATTCAATTCTTATGGAACTGAGAGACCTCTGATCTCCTGGGACTGTTTTATCGTTTTATGCTGAATTCTTCAGTGCAGGGCAGCAAGATTGTGGAAGCTGGCATGAAATCTAGACTACATAACCACTCTGCTCAACAGCTTTCTCTGCTGGCTGCCTCTGCAGCCTTGCAGGTTTGGTGCAGGAAAAGGATTCTGGATTCAAAATGTATCTCTGCCTCATTGTTAGCTAAACTTCATGCAAAACAATCAAATTGCACACAGGGAAAAAGGATCCAAAATCCACCACATTCCCATTAACTTTAATTTAGCAATGAATAAAAACATGATAGTATAGCACAGGAAATAATATCGTAATAACTATGTATGGTGCCAGGCAGGTACAATACTTAGCAGGAGGATCACTTCATCATTTATATAAATGTCTAACAACTATGTTGTACACCTGAAACTGACATAAAATAATACTGAATGTCAACTGTCATTGAAAAATAAAAATGAATTTTAAAAAGATATGATAGGACTTCTACAAAAGTAATAATTGAGAAGCTTAGGATTTTTAGTTCTACAAAAGATGAAGGCTAAAGGAAAAACGTCACCAAACTACTCAAAAATCATGAAAAATCATGGACATCTCAGAGTGAGGATCAGCAAAACCTATATATACACACACACATAAATACACAAACACATACACATTTATACATATATGTATATACACATAAAGTTATATACACATAACAGGGTTTTTATATTGTTTTTTGTTAATGTGACAAAATTTCTTTTATTTAGAAATGTTAATCTAAGTCAAGAACAGTAGAAATGCAGTACAGAACTAAAAGGGGGCATTTATTTTATAATGATTTTTTTCTTCCTTTCTAAAATATAATTTCTAATGAAAACCAATGTTTCATTTTATATTTAAATTATGTTCCATTGAACATTTTATTAGTAATAATTCACTACTTAAAATGTATATTTCAGCAAAGAGAAACAATTCAGCAGGCTTGAAAGAAAATCTACTTATTTAAAGTGGAAGAAATCTCCCTTTTAATTAGGGGGGAGTTTTTTCTATAACCATGTTATGTTCTTAGGTTCCCTTAGGCTGTGACAATTTCTTAGACTTTCCTTGTTTTTTACAATCTTGACAGTTTTAAGGAGTACTAGTTAGGTATTTTATAGACTGTCCCTCAATTGAGATTTTGCTAACGTTTTTCTCATGACCAGAGTGAGTTAACACATTTTGAGAGGAAGAAAGACCACAAAAGTGAAAGGCCATTCTCACCGTATCAGAGTAAGGGTGCGTATTATCAATATAAGGTTATCCTCTATTACCTCACTTGAGTGTCTGTCGGGTTCCTGAAAAAGGTATTCCTTCTTTCCCCCTTCGCACACTGTACTCTTGGGAAAAAGCCCTGTGCCCAGCCCACCCTCCAGGGGGAATTACGTTCTACCTCCTTAATGCTGGGATACCTAAGGAATTACTTGGCATTTATATTTATATATATATATATATATATATATATATATATATATATATATATATATATATCTTTTCCTTCAATTATTCACTCATTTGTCATTCATTTATTGCTGCATGGAATGGGCTTGGGGACGTTTATTTTATACTCTGAGTTATAATCCAGTACTAACACATTTATTTTGTGGATCAAGTTGGTCCAGCTTTGGCCATTGGGAGCGTTTTCAATTGGCTTCTGTGACTCTGACACACTCCCATCGTTGTGAGATTGTTTGTGTCGATTCCTTTATTTCCTTGAGCACTTCTTTACTTTCTACCACTACAAGATCCCCCAGGCCGATTCTGTATTATTTCTACACCAGTCCAAGAATGAGCCATTTCTCCCAAGAAACCCTGGATGGGGGAGTACATCTTTTACCTTGAGAAAAGTCCTGAAGGAAGACTAAATGGAAGTACAACTCAAGTCATTGGAGATTAATATGCAACACAAAGATTTTATGTTTTAAATATACTTTAGAATTTTCAAGTAAATATGAATTTCTTTGATCCTCAGAGCCACCCTAAGAGGCAAACAGGGTAGACAATATCACTTTACTTTGCCAATAAAGAATCTGAAGGCTTCAGACTTGCTGTGATTACTCAAGGCCACAGAATTAGTAAGTGGCTGGCAAATCCAGAACATCTAGATTTTTTTTAGTTTATATAATAATTCAGTACTATGATATATATAAGGTAATAAATATAGGTTTCTAAAGGATGTGGCCAAACTTCTTTTTGATACCACTATCACATTATCAATGACTTTTTAAGGAAATAAGGAATAGTCAGAGAAAATTCCTACCCTCTGATGTCATAGGAAACAGATAAGACTTTCCTGAATATACTCCTTGGTTAGCAACAAAATATTGGACTGTGTGGACCCTGGGATTGATTGATTGTGCCATTTCAATGAATAGTTTCAGTAGAAGACTCTTTGTTTCTAATAAGAAACACAACACTTTCACTTCGTAGTGTGAACTAAACACCCCAAGTTTTCAACATCCAATAACCAAAGAAAATCAGCTCTAAAATCAAGACTCAAATATCAATCACTTTTGGAACTAAACTGTTTTTGTAAATCCATAAACATGCACATGACAAAAAGGTAGGAGGGGATATGGGGATGGCTCAGCAGGATGAGCTCTGTCTTGCAGCCCCAGGGTGGACCCATGTGCTGAACTGGGGTATGCCCCCAGTTCGGTTCTCAGTGGGGCGAGCCTCCTATGTGGGAGGCCCCCCAGACAGGGGAGGCCCCTGGCCAGTTCTTGCCCAGTGCAGCCCCATGCCCACCTGTGGAATGAAAACAACATAGAAAACTAATGATGTGCAACTATGGAGACTGCTCTGCCCTCCCCCTCTTCTCTCTCTCTCTCTGTCAAAAAGAGTAAAAATAACAGATTTTTTAAAATGCAGGAGAATTAATGTGGAAATGAATTTGAAATGTTGAATATATTGATGTTATTAGCCAAACAGGAATTTGTAAAATCAACTGTGCTGAAGCCTGGGAAATGCAATAACTTGTTTCTATCCAATGCCAGGGAAGAGAAACATCAAAAATGTAAGCTCTTCTATGTCTTAGTAAATTCTGTGCAGTAAACAAAAGTACTACCAGAAGTGAAAAAAAAAAAAAAAAAAATGTAAAAACTACCCAAATAAATCATGGAGTTTCAAAGGGCTGTGTTTGCTATTTTATATTTATTAAATTTCCCCTTTTATTTAAAACCCATACCAAGTTAAATAGTCACTCCCTCCTGATGCTCCTATTTATATATCAGTCCTTACCCTCGGGCTCTGAATTCATAGAAAAATACCATGGTGGGCTCCCTCAAAATGAATTATAGAAGGAATGAATTCCCATTCTTACCCGGCCACAGTATTGAATACTTTCCTAATTAGCCCAGCCCAAATTAATGACCTCTGTTTTCAACAACTAAGGGAGTTATGCTGGAGATACTCATTTGATATTCATTATGTAGTGCTTTTTATTTTTATGTTATCATGTGTATGTACCTTATTTTTTTCATTGGATTATAAATACCTTGAGGGCTAAGATTAGTATCTACAGCCTCCTCACCTATAAAATGAAGGTGAATCATATCTATTCTATCTACAAAGCTGTCATGAGATAATGCATGTGAAAATACATAGTACAGTAACTACCATGGAGAAAATGGTCATTTGCTTTCATTTTCTCTCCATTTTTACTATTTTGTATTTCTCATGGTTGCTACTATGGTGTCTTACACATTGTAGGTGCTTAATAAATGCCTGCTGATGCATTATGAGTATTGCTAGTTCAAGGAAAAGTTAATGTAGGCCAAAGATGAAAGGGTGAGATCTAAGAATCAATGACTAACTTGAAGAAATAGGACTTCTATTCTTGACATTGGCTCCAACAAATGCACTGAACATTGTTCTATTATTATTGCTCAAGAGGTTTTAAAACAAACTGCTAATGCATAACGGTAATACAGAGTCCTAAAGGTCACCAGAAATATAGACAGCACTTTCAATAATATTAATAGATGTTAAGGGCTGGAAGCTGGAATTCTGTCCAACTAGAAATGGAAATGCTGCCTCTACTCAAGGTTAGGATGATTGGGGTCATTAAGTAGAGCTTGGATTTTTTTTTTTTTTTTTTTAAGATTTTATTATTTCTGACAGAGAAAGAGAGAGACAGAGACAGAGAGAAGTGGGAAGACCCAGGGCAGTCTCCATAGTCGTACTTCATCAGTTTTCAACATGGTTTCCTTCCACACAGGTAGTCAGGGGCTACGCAGGACAGGAACTGAGCTGGGGGCCTCCTGCATGGGAGGCATGCCCCCTCAAGACAGGGGCCAAAGCAGGGAGTGAGAACCAAACTGTGGGCCTCCTTCATGGGAAGCACACCCCAGTTCAGCATATGGATCCACATGGCCCAGGGCCGGATTCGATCCTGGTTCCTCAGACTCCAAAGCAAGCTTTTAAACTGCTGAGCCAGCCTGACTTCCCGGAGTTTGGATTTTATTTGACAAGCAAGCATGGTAAAGATATTTTCAAGAACATCCACTGATCAAGCTTCAGAGTGCTGTTGTACATACCAGAGTACACACCATAGCTGGCTGTGTTCACTTTCTCCTCACGTTGCCTACCTCGTGGTGGGTAAAACTTTCTTGCTCAGTGGTTTTCAGTGGGTGGTTCTACCAGTGGAGAAAACTGTAGGACTGTATGGGAAATTAGGATTTCATAACAAGAACTAATGAATCACCATCAAGTTTGCTCCATCAATATATCACAGTGTTATATCCCCCTAAACCTACTATTATGAATAATATGATACAGCAATTCTCATAAACATATAATGACAAGCTCAGAAAAACAGTGCTGTTTGTTTCTAAAAGAACCCTTCTTAGGGAAAGTGACTGCTGAGGCTTAAGATAAGAAAGGTCGAGGGCCCTGTTCTAGAGGACACTCGGAGAGAAGAAATAACAAAGAGAGAAGGCAATATCAAGGAAGAAAAGTTACAATGAAAGCGAACACAAGGCATCTGTGCAATGTATTTAAATCTCAGAACCAAACTAGCTCTCCAGAGGGGGCTGCTTTTCATCTTCTGAGTAGGCACAAGCCTTTGGAAACCTCGGTGGCTTTAACCTTTCATTATCGTGGAACACAGCCATCTGCCTTCACCCCTCACCGGTGCCTCTCAGCTGAGGTACCGGAGATGTTGCCCTTGGCTACTTGCAAGAGAGTGAGGCTTTTGCAGCTCTGACTTCAAAACGGGCCAGGTTGTAAGATGTGCGTCTATAAGGGAAGGTGTTTTGCTCAGTGCCTGCCTTTTTGGTGAGAGCTGTCATACATCAAAGTGGAGAAGAAATGCCATCATGCAGGGAATGGTTTCAAAAACTTTAATGAACCGTGTAAAATAAAGTCATCGGAAGGTAATTTCACAACACCACTTCAACAATTAAAAATACTATTTGAGCATGCAAACGCAGAACATTAGTCCCATGTCAGGATGGAAAATGAAGTGGAACTGAGGGGCTTCTGAAACACGAACAACACCTCGGTAATTTCTCATCACTCCATGGTGCTCTTAGGCAGCCTAATGAAAGAGGGAATTGATTTAAACAACATTTTGTGGGCACAACGGGATCTGAGGAATTAAATTAACTTGATGGTGAATTGTAAGAGCCAGGCTTGGAACGGGCATTATATTGTTCCTAAAATTAATTTCTATCCTCTCCTAATTTTTGTTTGCATATATTTTTTCTATTTAATCGTAAAATATTCACCAAGGGTTTCAAAAATTAGAAGAATATTTCAGCACTCCCTTTGATGCATTAACATTTGCTTCAAGATGTACATGTTAAAGCACATTAATACTCTTTGAGAAAACTCAAGGGACTCCAACTGTGAGCCCTAGGAATTGTGGTGGCAGCTGAGTCTCCTTTTGAAGGGTCACAGGAATAAGGAGCTGCCACATACACTAAGCAGTCTTTTCCTTCACCATGAAAGAGCCAACGAATCACATTGACATTACACATCCATGGCTGTGCCAGGAGACAGATCTCAGCAGTGCTAAGACAGACTATAAGTGTGGGACATTCTCAAAGCACTGGCTTCTGCAAACAAGTTTCCTTCCATCTCAAGAACGATTATCAGAATGGTAGGAAGTGAACGTGCCATTATTATAGAGATAACCTTAGAATATGCTCAAATTTTTAAGGTAGGTCATAAATTCTGTACCTTAACAGTTATAAAAATAAAAGAAAGAAAGAAAATAGG
>PVKE010029883.1:10000-19956 GCA_004027555.1 Craseonycteris thonglongyai | reverse complement strand
GTCAAAACCAAAAATAGATCTTTAACCCACCAAGCCATCCTGGCTTCGCCTAAAAAATAAACTAAGAAAAAAAAGATGAAGGAGGCAAAGGTAAAGGAGAGAGACCATGTAGAAGGCTAGCACATTAGGCCAGATAACAGAACTGGTCGCTTGGACTATGGTAGTGGTAGTGGAGTTAGTAAGAATTACAAGATCTAGCATCTATTTTAGGATAAAGTCGATGAGATATGTTGAAGAATTGGAAATGGGAGAAAAAGAGAAGAATCAAAAGAAGGTTTCAAGGTTTTGACTTGAGCAGCTAGAAGAATGGAGTTGCCATTTATTGAGATGAGGAAGACTGTGAGAGGAACATGTTTGTGGTGATTGGGGGCAGGGGTCTATCGGAAGTTCACTCAACTATGAATTTTAACTGTTAAGTATAAAGTGCCTATTAGACATTTAAGTTGAGATGCTGACAAGACTTTTGGTTTAAGAGCCTAAGAATTCAGGGTAGAAGCCCAAGTAGTGTATATAGATGGTGTTTAAAGACCACAGAGATGTCAGAATAACTCAGCAGTTGAGTACCTGCCTTGCAATCTCGAGGTCCATGGTTCAATTCCTGGCATAGACCCCTGCAACCTCATATGCTGAACTGTGATTCAACTGGTAACTGCTGGGAAGGATCCACAATGAAGGTTTTCACCTCTCATGAGGGAGGACCCCGGTTCCGTTCCCGCCCTGCACAGCCCCACATCCACCTGTGTGCAATGAAACTATGTCACAACTAATGATGCACAACTATGGAGACTGCTTTGGGCTCTTCCCCCTTTTCTCCCTCTCTTTGTCTCTCACCTTCTCTCAAACAAACAAAAACAATCTTAAAAACAAAAAGGACCAGAGATTGTATGACATGATCTAGAGAAGAAGTCTAGATAGAGAAGAGGTTTCAGGTCTGAATGTTGGGGGACTCCAGTATTAGAGATGAGGGAGATGAGGTGATTCCACCAAAGAAGACTAGACAGAGCAGTCAGTACAATAGAAAAAAAAAAAAATCAAGTGAGCATAATGTCTTAGAGTCAAGTAAAAAAGGTGATTTCAAGAGGAGGGACTGATCGAGTGTGTCAAACACGGCTAATAGTTTGAATACAATGAGAACTGAGAATTGACCACTGGATTTGTCTGTGTAGAAGTCATTGGTGACATTGCCAGGATCTGCTTTGGTAAAGAGCTGGGAGCTAGGCTATTTGGAGTAAATTCAAGAAAGAATAGAAAGAGAGGAAATGGAAATTTTGAGTATAGTCACCTCCTTCTAAGGAAATTTCCAGGGGGAATAGAGAAATGGAGCATTAGTTGCCTTGAAAGGAAGGTGCTGTCAACAGAGGCTTTAAAACAACTTTTTACTTTAGAAAATTTCAAACCTATAGGAAAGATGAAAGAATCATACAATTAATAACCATATATCCTTCACCTAGATTAACTGGTTTTTAATATCTTTCCCAATTTGCTCTTTCTCTCTCTCAGTGGTTTGCTGAACCATTTGAAAATGAGTTGCAGATGGCATGATACTTTACCCATAATGACTCCAATTGTATATCACAAGAATATTAATAATTCTACATCATCTGATATCTAGTCATATTCACATTTTCCCAATTGTCTCAAAAATATTTTTCATGTTTTTTAAATCTAGTAACCAATATAAATTCACATGTAGCTATTGTTATATTTCTTTACTATCTATTAATAGAAAAGTCCTCTTGCATTTTTTTTAATGTGATAGTCCAGACCTGTTGTCCTATGGAATATTCCACATTCTTGATTTTTCTAATTGTTCATGGTATAGTTTTGCTTGCTTGTTTTTTACCTATACATTCTATTAAGTGGAAATTAAGTCTAGATGCTTAATTAAATTCAGCTTAAACATTTTTGGTGAGAATATCTTAAGTTATAATGTGTACTTCACATTATATCCCACCAGGAGGCATATAATGTTAGGTTGTCCAATTTAGTAATGCTAAATTTGATCTCTTAGTTAAAGTGGCGACTTCCAGATTTCTCCATTATAAACTACCTTCCTCATTTTGTAATTAGTAAAAATAAATGTGATGTAATATACTAGTGCTATGCAAGTATCCAAATGAAAATAAATATAGCATGTTTATTTGTTTATGGAAGTGACCTAGAAAAGAATAAAAACTAATACAGGAGAAAAAAGAGACAGTTGCTGGAGCATTGTTCTTAAATAGATGAGAGAGGAAAGGATTTGGAACTGGACTTTAGAGAGAAGCATAAACATTCTCCATGGTAATTGAAGGGAAATAGGTTATATGGATATGAATGTAGGTAGGATGGTGTACATGAGGATGGGAGCTTTGGAAAGTTATTTTCTCAGTGTTTTTATTTGCCACTGATTATATATAGTGGTTATTTCAAATGTAAACTCAGCCAAATTCAGGATTGCAGTCTTCCCTCCCCTATTCTCTCTAAGGTGACATCTCAGTACTTTAGGGTTTAAACTTTGCCCTGATCTAAGGCGAAGGAAGGATACGATCTTTAAAAATCTTTTGTTTCTGCTAGACACTAGTTGCTCGCACATCTGCTTCAACATCTCTGGTCCCACCATGACATCCAGCTTGTACAGATCATGTCTATGGCACCTCCATGTCTTTCAGGCCAACTGACCTTTTTTTTTTTTTTTTTAAGGTTTATTTTATTTTTTGACAGAGTCAGAGAGAGAGAGAGAGAGATAGACAGACAGAGAGAAGGGGGAGGGCGCAGAGCAGTCTTCATAGTTGAACTTCATCAGTTTTCGACATGGTTTTGTTCCACACAGGTGGGCAGGGGCCATGCAGGGCAGGAACTGGGCTGGGGGCCTCCCGCATGGGAGGTATGGTCCCTCAAGCCAGGGTCCAAATCAGGGGCCAAGAACCGAAATGGGGGCCTCCCACATGGGAAGCACACCTCAGTTCAGCATATGGGTCCACACAGGCCGGGGGCTGGGATTCGATTCTCGGTCCCTGGGGCTTCAAAGTGAGCACTTAACCCGCTGAGCCATCCTGGCTTCCCCAACTGACCTTTTTGCAGCCCCTTCTGGGGTCAAGGAAGATTGGAGAACTGTCACAGGTTCTTTCTTCCCATACCGAGTAGTTTTTGCTCAAATGTTGCCGACATATTTCTGGTACAGGGTTTTCTTTATGAAACTTGCTATCTTTCTGGACTTTGCCCAGGAAGCAAAGGACCGATGTTTGTTTGTAGGATCTCACACCCCTATCAGAATTCTATTGTCATTGCACATAAGGTTGAGCCTGGGAAACTGGAGTGTAGACTCCCTTCTCAGAGACACTCAGTGGCTAACTTCACTGCTTTCCTTTCCATCCTTAAATCTTTCTTCAGCCCAACTTTCAAACATGTATCTTCTATCATGATGCCCTCTTCCCAATTCTGTTGTTTGATATGGACTTTATGCTCTGAGAACTTTATGCTCCTACTTTTAAAAGGAAACCTTTTCTCTTTTTCATAAAACAAATAATTATACCAATAAAACAAAACATTTGTAGGCTTTCAAAATTACAATTTTAGAGATTTAAGAGCCTTTCCCCTTTCCTAAACATTGAAATTTCAGTTTAATGGAAGAATAAAGGAATTCCCAAGAACCAAAAATTATTGAGTGTTATTTAAAATGTTATTCTACACACATATTATTAAGACAAACATTTCTCTACAATTATTATCTGTTGTTGGTGTATCAGAATATTGAATATCTACTTTTAAACAACAACAACAACAACAACAACAACAAACATTTTAGAATGTCTTAGGGAATGAGTAACAGAACAGGAAGAAGTAGGCTCCAAAAAAATGCAGATTGAGATTTAAAGTAGAAGGGAAGAGCTTTGTCTTCATGCATGTTACTGATAGTCAATCACAACTGGTCTGTATAATGGCAAATATGAAGGGTATGATTTGAAATGTTATGAATTCATCAAGAAATGAACTGGGCTCCTTTGGAACCATGCTTTATTTTGGTCCTGCTTTAGCAGAGAAAGCAGTTATAACAACCTTCCGCTATTCCGAGGGAAATCACCAGGCTTGCAATTGGGTACTGCTGACCCTTCTAATATGTACTCAAGTGGTATGACTCAACATCACACTAATTTCAAAATATGTACTGTCATATTTACACATTTATTTTTGCAGGCAAGAAAAAATAACTTCTAGGCTTAAAGTCAATTTAGCAACATTTATTAAAAAGAAATATGTCAGATTTGGGAGCTTGTTTTAGAGCGTGTACTGAAAATTGACAATTCAGTTTTGAAGTTAGAGTGAAATTTCTGTGTCACTTCTCTTCATACATAAATATTACCCCTATCAGCATATTTATACCTGCATATGATTACTGGTTATATTATACTTATGCAGGAGTATGTATTTGTCATAAGACATTTATGTCGATGCCCTAAAGCTATGAAATCTTGGAGGACACTGGAAATGTAAATCAATCCAGTGCTTCAAGATATGTAGCTGAATAGGGGAGGAGGTGGTTTCTGCTAGCCAGTTCACTGGAATGGTCTGTCCTGGAGCCAGCTTTTGTTTCTGAGGTACCTGCTTAATTTTAGGGCCAATTCCTTTACTGTAGAAGCGCTTGGAACACTACCTGGTTGAAAATGGTTAAAGCAACTTTTCTCTGGGTGTGTAAAAGTGCTTATATGAGGGCTTTTTTTTTTTCTTTCTTTTAAGATTTTTTATTTTATTGTTTGTGAGAGAAGTTGAGGGGGTGGGGAAAAGGGCCCAGAGCAGTCTCCATAGTTTATATCATTAGTTGTGGCATAGTTTCATTTCACACAGGTGGACGTGGGGCTGCGTGGGGCAAGAACCTACCTGGGAGCCTCTCTCATTGGAAGTGAGAACCTTCACCACTACAGTTCAGCACATGGGTTTCCATTCCTGGACCTCGAGGTTGAAATGCAAGTGCTCGACCTGTCACGCTAGCCTGGTATTCCCTGTGAAGGTTCTTTATAATATATGAATATAGAGAGAGAAAGACACATTTGAGAGTGTCTAGTATTTGTTTTTATATGTATATCTGTTGAAGATGAACATCTCTAAAAAATTTGCATATACTGAATGTAAATACAACTTTTTACTAAATGATACACAGTTGTGGGTCAAAGCCTATACATGAAATGCCACCCCTCTTTTGCTTTTTAAGATTTATTTTATTGTTTTTGAGAGAAGGTGAGAGAGAGAGAGAGAGAGAGGAGATGAGGGCCCAGAGCAGTCTCCATAATTGTACATCATTAGTTGTGACGTGGGTTCATTCCACACAGGTGGATGTGGGGCTGCGCGAGGCAGGAATTGAACCGGGGTCTTCCCTCCCACATGAGAGGCAAGGACCTTCCCCGCCATCCTGGCAGTTAACCAGCTGTATTGCAGTGTAGCCTATGGGTTTGCACGGCTGGGGCTGGGATTCAATTCCCAGACCTCATGGTTGCAAGGCAAGCGCTCAAGCTGTTGAACTATCCTGGCATTCCCACCACCCCTCTTTTTTATATAAGTCCTTCCCACCCTTGAGGCCCAGCTTTTTCTTCCCCATGAAGCTTTCTCTGATTCCATTAGCCCTTCTCTGAAATCCAGGAGCATTTACTATCTGCCTCACTCCTTTGGTTTTTCTTATTTAGGCTTTGTTACCAGTCCTAATTTTTGTGGCTCATTCTATTTTTATGTCATGTATCTTCAACTGGATTGCAGAATTTTTGAGATCATAAATCATGTACAATAAATCTTCATGTCTTCTTACATTGCTTAACACATGGTGAATGCTCAAACCATGTATAAGTGAATGAATGATAGAAATGTCAGTGTCATGCACTACCAAAAGCAACCATGTATAAATGTGGTCTCTGAATTAGAATTATCGTAAGAAATGTGTTTTCAGAGGATTAGGACTCTCAGGATAAAAAGACACTTCATGGATTAGCTAGTTGATCCAGCACCCTGATGTGCAGATCTCATCTGCAGGGCAAAGTCGTCCCCCTCAGGTGGAATATGTCCTATGACTCAGAATGAATGCCTTAAGTAACATGGAATTTTTAGGTACTATAGTAATAAAATGGTTAAGCATGGTAAATTTTCAGCCAGATTGTCTGCGTTCAAGTCCACTGCTCCTTATTATCTTTGTGGCCTTGGATAAGTTCTTTAGTTTTAGTGTCTTTGCCTATAAAACTGCAATAATTATACAACTCACCGTCTTTTATTTATAATTCTAAAGTACAAAATCTCTGAAAGACAAAAATGTTTGTAACTTATTTGCCAGGAAAACCTGCCCTGACCTGAATTTGAGAAGAGTCTAACTTAAATGGATGTGTGGTTACTTATAATCATTATGTACCCACTAATTGGTGAATATTCATACATCTCTCTGCAGAAATATCAATGTATTTGGCTGTGGGATGCTATCCCAGATGCTGTTAGGAGTGCTACATGTAGCATATGTACTATATTAATTTTCTAAAAAAATTCTGAGTGCCAAAATATATTTGGCCTCAGATAAGGATCGGGGACCTCATAGTAGTTTTATGAGAATTAAATGAGATAATAAATGGGGAGCCACTAAACCCAGTGCCTGGCACACAATAAACCCTTAATAAATGTTAGCTAATGTTATTGGTATTTATATTTTAAATTAAGCACATAGATTTTTTGTGAAAGTTAAGTTTTTTATTTGTTGTTCAATATTTTATATTCAGTATTTGTTAATTTTCTTATTCTTTAATGAACAAATGGTTTCCCTAGGAGGATGGATTTTGAAACATCTTAAAAAAAAAGAAATTATATTCATGGTTGAATTTTGATTATTGACTCATTTCAGAAGAGCCCTTGGGAATATATTCATTCTTACGCATTTATTTGTCAGTGGATTCATTCATTTCATAAAATATATTAGGCAGTTTGTTCCTGGTGATATGACAGTAAACGAACAGACATTATAGTCTAGTGGAAACTACTTAGTGTTATTTTTTTATTGATTCATTTTTTCATGTATTCAACAAATAATTATTGAGTACTTATTATATACCAGGAACTGTTGTAGGCACAGGGCATACAGCTGTTACCAAGGCAGACAATGTCCCTACCTCCATAAAATTTATTTTTTAGTGAGGAGAGATAGATTATTGTAAACAAATAAACAAACATTATTTTCAGGTGATGATAAATTCAATGATGAAGAAAAGATAGGCTGATGTGCCAGAGAGTTACTTGGTATATATGAAAGGGTGAAACTACTTTAGAAGGGGTGGCCAGAGAAGGCTTGGTGAGGAAATGATATTTGAATCAAGATCATGTACTGGGTGTAGAGTTGACTGACTGTGACAATGAATCAGAAAATTATGGTGATTTATAAACATGGTAGTTAATTTTTTTCTTACCAAGGGTTTGGTAGTTCTGCTTTATCAAGTTGTCTAGGGCCTACATTCCTTCTGTGCTATTGCTCTACCATTTCTTACAAGTCTTCAACATGGTCCAAGATGACCAACAACTAGGTCCACACTCTAGCCCATGGGAAGGGGAAAGGGGAGGAAGGAGGACAACCCTTTGCAAAAATGTACCCTTTTTAAGAAAATCAGCCCCAAATTTAACACATCATTTTTCTCACATGCTATTGGCTAGAACATACCGGTAGTTACAGGGCCACAACTAGTTGTCTGATACAAAATGTAGTTTTCACTTGGGTAAAACTTCTATTACTCTAGAGAAGGGGAGAGTGGATGTAGGAGTACTAACAGTCTGCCACAGACCTGATGATTAAATGGAGCCTGGGGAAGAACATCTTGGGCAATAACATTCCAAGCAGAAAGAATACAATTTCAAAGCCCATGAGCAGAGGTGGATTGTCCACAAAGATAAATGTCACTAAAGTATCAGGATAACACACTTGCCTTGGTCCCTTCCAAGATCCAGCACTAAATTTTATACAATCATACCTAAGTTGAATGAACTTCAGGACCTATAGAAACTTAAGCAGCCCCTGGCACTGAGGAAAGAAAGTGGCTGGCATATTAGGAGTTGAAAAGTGGCCAGTATGTATGGGGCAGAGTGAACAAGAGGGAGAGTAGAGCTAGATGAGATTGGGGAGGTAGTGGGGACTAGCTTATACAGGATGTGATATGGAAAGAAAGTTAGATTTAATTTATTATAATGAGAAACCATTGGAGAATTTTAAAAAGGAAGAAATGAAATTTGATTTATGTTTACCCTGAAGAAGACACATAAGAGAATGTATGTCCATTGAAAAATTAAAAACAACCTCATGTACTTCAACAGAGTAGTATATTCGAAAAGGAAATATTTTGAAGTAATGAAAATGAATGAATTAGTTATTATAGCAATGTATCTGAATCTCAAAAATATGAAGTTGAGCAAAAGAAGCAAATTGTAGAAGGTAGCTATAACTTTTTATGTATGGTTTTGTTTATATAAAATTTTTTAAAGATTTATTGTTTTTGACAGAGACAAAGAGAGAAAGCGAGAGACATAAAGACGGGAGAGGGCCCAGAGCAGTCTCCATAGTCGTAGGCCATCAGTTTTTGACGTGGTTTCATTCCACACAGATGGGTGGAGGCCCGTGCAGGGCAGAAACTGGGCTGGGGGTCTTCCACATGGGGGGCATGCCCCCTCGAGCGAGGGGCTAAATTGGGGGCGAGAACCAAATTGGGGGCCTCCCGCATGGGAAGCACAACCTATTTCAGCATATGAGTCCACATGGACAGGTGGAATTTGATCCTGAGTCCCCAGGGCTGCAAAGTGAACGCTTAACCTGCTGAGCCATCTCGGCTTCCCTATTTATATAAAATTTAAAAGCATTCAAATCAATATATAGTGATCCCTCGGTTTTCGCGGTTAATGGGGACCAGAACCTTCCGCGAAAGCTGAAAAACCGCGAAGTAGGATTTGCCCCTAGGAATTTTCTCATGGGTCCATGTCGCACCAGAAACCAATCCCGCGCCTTTATGAGAGCCCGTGGGATGGACTCTGAGTCAACTCATCTCTTTGTGTGACAGGCAGGGATCCTTCTCTCTCGCGCATCCACGTGAAACAACGCTCCTTTCCGCCATGTGGCTGCCGACATGGTGGTATTTTTTCATTTTTATTTTTTGATGAATGTTTTGGAAAAACCCACGAAGCACTGAAGCCGCAAAACATGAAGCGCGAAGTGGCGAGGGAACACTGTATTATTAAGGATACATATAGTAGAAAAGACTGCTAGTTGCCTACCCAATATCTAGTCTGACTTCTTTAATAATAGCAGGACTCTACTTTTATTGTGGGGAGGATGTGTCCAAGTGAAAAACTATATTTTTGGGATTCTCTTGCAGCTACATGGGTTGTGAAATTGTTCTGAAAAATAAGATATAGGTTGTTGGGTAGGACTCTTGCAAAAGATCCTTAAAAGGATAAAAGATTCAGCTGACACATGCTCTTTTGTCCTTGGCTCTTTTTTTCTCCTCTTGCCTGAAAATAGGTCACAATGATTGAAGTTGGAGCAACCACATTGCAACCATTAGGGGAAAATCAAGAGAATCCCTAAGAATTTAACCCTGACACCAAATCAACTTCATTGTCTCAACTGTCTACTCTTTCCATCATGTGAGAAAAATAAACATCCATTTTCTTTTAAAACACTGTTATTTGGGTTTTCTATTACGTGCAGCTGAACTCAACCCTAACTAATATGCATGAATCTAAAATTTATTTAAAAGAAATTTTATCCAAGGAAATAAAAAATCACTAAATTCAGGACAGCTACTCTCTCTGAAGTTGGAATAATGAGTATGGAACCTGGGACGGGTACATAAGTCCTTCAATTATATTTTATTTATTAAAGAAAAAAAGTGAAAGTAAATATGACAAAATGTTTATATTTTAAGAAGTTAGGTGGAGGATACATGGGTATTCATTACTATTTTGTTTTTATAAAA
>PVKE010029883.1:0-5000 GCA_004027555.1 Craseonycteris thonglongyai | reverse complement strand
TCCTCCCAGAAATGGGCACAAAGTAAAGGTTAATTTAGACCACTTGACAAAGGCTCGCTTGTCCCCTGAAGTTATATAAACCAGTCCCTGCCCATTGACTGAAAAACGACACCTACTTTATTTGGTCTTTCACAAATAACCCAGCTCAACAAAATCAGACCTGGATTGAAGAAAATTAGGGTTTATGGGAAGATACACTAAGGATCATTGAGAGTTGGAATTAAAATTATTAGCATACATTTAGCGCACTGTCCAATACACATTATGAAGACATTTAATTTATTTTAATGGGGGAGACCTGGAAAGTTCATGTACTAGGAGATATTGTTAAATCTATCTTTTTTATTTTTAAAGATTTTATTGTTAAGAGAAGGTGAAAGAGAGAGAGAGAAGGGAGGAGGGTCCAGAGTAGTCTTCATAGTTGTGTGTAATTAGTTGTGACGTGTTTTCATGCCACACAGGTGGATGTGGGGCAGGAACTGAGCTAGGGGCCTACTGCATGGGAGGCAAGAACCTTAGCCACCATCCTGGTGGTTACCAGCTGTGCTGCAGTCCAGCATGTGGGTGTGCACAGGCCAGGGCTGGGATTCAACCCTGGACCTTATGGTGACAAGGCAAGTGCTCAACTAGCTGAACTATCCAGCATCCCTGTTAAATCTATCTTAAATAGCCTCTTTTAAAATCAGGTTTTGAATTTTCCTGTGTTGAAATGTAAGCTGATTTAGAAGTATGATCTCAGATGGTCTCATCTGAGTTTAATGTTATGAAAAGGAATGAGATTTGTAATAATAATAGCTAGTGTTTATTAATTGCTTTGTGTTAAGTACCTTTTTTTTTTTACTAGCATTATCATACTTAATTCTTACAAAAACCTATGAGGTAGGAACTATTTTTAGCCTCATTTTAGAAAAAGTGAATGAAGTTTAGGGAAGTAGAATAACTTGGTCAAAGTCACATAGCTAATAAAGGGCAGTTAATGTTTGGATTCAGGGGAAGCTGGGATGGCTCAGTGGGCTAAGCATTGGCTTTGTAGCCCCGGGGACTGAGGATCGAATCCCAGTGCTGGCATGTACAGATCCATATGCTTAACTGGGGTGTGCTTCCCATGCAGGAGGTCCCCAGTTTGGTTCTCATCCCCGCCCCCCATTTGGCCTCTGGCTCGAAGGGGTGTGCCTCATTGTGGAAAGCCCCCAGCCCAGTTCCCTCCCTGAGTAGCCCCCATCCACCTATGTGGAACAAAACCATGTTGAAAACTAATGACACACAACTGTTGAGACTGCTCTGACCGCCCCCTCCCCATTCTCTCTGTCTCTCTCTGTCTCTGTTAAAAATAAAATAAGTCTTTAAAAAATATATTTAGACTCAGGTCAGCTTCCAAAGCCATTTGTACTTACCCACTCCATGTCACTGCCTCCTAAAATTCTCTGGTTCTGTTCTGGAATGTATTAATTATATACATATTAAATCTCCTTGGAAAAGTCATTTAACCTCTCTAAACTCAGTTTCCTCCTGTTTAAAATGGAAATAATCATACCTACCAGGTAGGTTTATATGTGAAATGTATGTAACAATAAAATCCTGTCTGCAACCAGTTATTATGTTGAAAAAAGATGGCTTCAACTGAAGCAAATAACAGAGTAGCCAAATAAATCTTCTGAAAACCATTTTTAAATAACTTGACTCTTTTAACTTTCTTCAGTGACTCTCTATTCCTATCATAAGAAGTCCAGACTCCTTTGCCTAGTCAGCAGCCTGGCCATTCTTGGCCCATTCAGCCTATGGTCTTATGGAGACAGAACCTTCAGTCTGGACTGTCTTTTTGCTGTTATCTTTTGTGGTAAGCTCTCCAAAGATGTCTGTGTCCTAATTCCCAGCTTGGGGAACCCGGGAGTGTGTTATTTTACGTAGGACAAAGGACTGCAGATGTGATTAAGTTAAGGATCTTGTGATGAGGAGATGATCCTGGATTATCCCTGGGGGCCCGATGATATAATCACAAGGGTCTTCATAAAAAAGATGCAGGAAGGTCAGAGTCAGTAGCTGGAGATGTGACAATGAAAGCAAGAAGGTGGTGTGGTGTGAGGAAAGGGCCAGGAGCCCAGGAATTTAGAAGCTGAAAAGGCAAGAAAACAGCTTCTCCCCTGAAGCCTGCAGAAGGATCACAGCTCTGCTGACACCGTGATTTTATGGACTTTGACCTCCAGAAGGAAAAGGGAATACATTTGTGTTGTTTTAAACCATTACGTTTGTGGTAATTTATTATAGAAGCCATAGGAACCTAACTCATGTCTCATGTCATAATCATTCCCACTGCTGCCCTTGTGCCCAGGCTGTTGCCCTCACCTGAAATGTGCTTTTCTTTTTCCTTCCTCTTTTCTAAGTCTTATTTTCACACTCAAGTCCCATTGAAAACCTATGGCAAAAAAAAAAAAAAGAAAGAAAACCTATGGCAGATAAATTGTTTACCGTAGAATGAACAGACCACTTGACTGTTTTCTGACGTGTGTTGCTCATTTATTCCTTGATTCCTGAAGTATGTGTCTAATACCTACTAGGTGCTGCAGACACGTGCTTTTAAGAAGCTCAAGGTCTAAGATAGGAGGCAACCAGTGACACATTAATTCATCTACAAGAAAGGTGAATGAATATGGAAGCTATGCGTATAGAAGGGGACTTGACCATCTAGGGTAGGCAGGGAAGGCTTCATGAAAAATGATGATGGTTGAGAAGAATTTAGAAGTTTTAGATCTTGAATTGTTCATGTTTTCAATCTTAGCATTTCTAAAAAGTTTGGAGTAGCAGAGTGATGAAGAGTATGGCTCAAGAATTATTAATGGTATATCTGAATTCAGAGCTAAGCTTTGCCACTCCCTGGTCAATTTCTCCATCTATGAAAGAGATGATGGTAATATTATTAGTGGCTTCCCCATCACTTGTAACTCAGAGTAATGCCAGTTACACAGTAAGCAGTAAGTGTTTATTATTTAATTCTTCAAGGAGGTACTGCTGTGATATTGGTCTCCTTTTCGCATTTATACAACGCTAGATACATAAACAGTAGTCCTTGAGAGTAGATCTATCTATCTATCTATCTATCTACCTATCTATCTATCTATCTATCTATCTATCTATCTATCTATCTATCTATCTATCTCTCTCTAGCTATCATTTAATTTAAACTCAGTTTTATATATCCTGCAGGGTAGCACAGTGCCTGGCACACAGAGTAGGCACTTTATGATCACTCACTGACTTGAAATGAAGTACCTGAAAACCTCATCCATAGTTTCACAGTTGAAAGTGGTAATGTCTATTTTCTTGCTCTCTTCACTAAACAACCTTCTAGGTATTTGGATTAAGGCAGTTATTTTAATAACAGACCTCATGCTTAAAGTACTGCATAGTGGAAGAGATGGTTTACCTTGAAACTAAAGGCAGATTTACCATGAAGCTAATAAAGCCCAAGTGTTGCATGAGCCCCATCCCAGACCCTGTACCTAATTTTGTATTTGTAGTGCTGCATTCTCTTATGCTCTGACAGAGTCTCCAGAGTTGTATAAGCTTCCTGCTCCACAAAACCTGGATGTCCCCCTGCGTAGGGGCTAAGCATGTGAACTCTGAAGCCAGACTGCCTGGATTCAAAGCTTGCTCTGCTACTTGTGCGTTCTTTCTAGTTTTCTTATCTGGAAAATGGAGTTATTGATAATAATGTTCCCTACTTCATAGGGTTGTTGAGAAGATCAAGTAAGCTAATTTTAATAAGCATCTAGTAAGTATTAGCAATTATTAGTTATGAAGAAACTTAAGAAGTGTCTAAGGCTGTTAAGGAAAGAAAGAAAGAATAGCAGTTGTGACAATATGCCAGAGTAGAAACTTCATGAGAATAGGAGCTGTCTTATCTTATTCACCTCTCTGTAACCAGAACTTTAAAAAAAGTCAGTGCATATCGCATTCTTAATCACTGTGCCAGATTGCTTCACTTATCACATATTATTTTATGGTCTTAAACTTTTACTGTTTTCTGTCTTATTTCTCCAACTCCATTGGGATAATAATAGCTTACATTTATATAATGCTAAGTAGAATTATTTATCCTTCTAATCAATATTCATGGCATGTGGTAGGTGCCCAATAAAATATTTCTTAAATTGAATCACGACTAATCTGTCTAAATGTAGAAAGTTGAGACCTCGTCTTTTCTGACTAACTTTTGTTTTTTGGTAAAATCTACATTTGATATGTCTGAGTTATATTTTGGCATGGTGAGAACTACACAAACTACACATCAGAAGAATCAATACATTGAATAAGGAGTGAGAGCACTGTCCCCACCATCACAGAGTTATTGATCATCTCCTTTGCATAATAAGCACCTGTTATCTGGGTACAGTGCCAGTGGGCTCAGAGGGGAAGGAAGACAGAGGATACAGGTTGTGTGGTAGAACGGCATTGAGTTAGGAGTCTGGGAACCTTGACCCTACTACCTCTCTACTCTCAGTGTATCTTCTACCTAGCTCTATTCTATGTCGGTGGGCAAGTCATTTAACCTTTCTGAGCTTCACTTTGCTCATCTGTAAAAAGGCATTAGTAATATCTGCATATGCTACTTTATAAGATTGTTGTATTAAGTTATGTATTTTGTGAAAAAGTACTTGGTGATTTTGTCTACTTCAGAATTACTGTGTAAAATAAAGAATATTTGAAAAAGAAATGAAAGAGCCAAGAAAACATATACAAAATGTGAGAGAGAAGGGGAAGCCAGGATGGCTCAGCGGGTTAAGCACTTGTTTTGCTGCCCCGCGGACTGAGAATCTAATCCTGGCTCTGGCCTGTGCAGACCCATATACTGAACTGGTTGGTGTGTGCTCCCCATGCAGGAGACCCCCAGCCCAGTTCCTGCCCTGCAAGGCCCCTTGCCCACCTGTGTGGAAAGCAACCATGTCAAAAACTGATGATATACAATTATGGAGACTGCTCTGGACCCTTCCCCTTCTCTCTGT
>PVKE010029882.1:0-19960 GCA_004027555.1 Craseonycteris thonglongyai | reverse complement strand
AACCGGAGCCGGGGCCGAACCGGAGCCGGAGCTGAACCGAACCGGAGCCGACCCGGAGCCGGAGCCGACCCGGAGCCGGAGCCGACCCCTTGTCACAGGGCAGCGGCCGGCGAGCGCGATTGCTGCCGCCTGCGCTGCGCCTCGGCCACGGGCTCCGGCGGTGGCCCCGCGCCGCGTCCCCCCCAGCGCCCCGGCTTTCGGGTCCCGGGGGCGGGAGCCGAAGGGGAGCCCCGGGCCTGCGGGCGCCAAGCCTAAAATGGCCACGCTGCTCCGCAAAATCGGGCTGATCCGCCTGCACAACCGGGACACCGAGGACCCCAAGCACCATCACCACCACCACCGCGGCGGCGGCGGCCAGCAGAGCGCGTCGCTGCGCGGCAAGGGCGGCGCCAAGAGCGGCGGCCACAAGCCGCCGCCGCCGCCCGGGGGCGCGGGCGAGGCCAGCCCCGGGCCGGGCCAGGGCCAGCGCGCGCCGGAGCCGGGGGCGGCGGGCGCCGCGGGCTCCGGGGGCCCCCGGGAGCGGGCGGCGGGCGCCAGGGCGGGGCCCGGGCCGGCGGGCGCGGCGGGCGGCAGCCTGGTGCCCGCGGCGCGCCAGCAGCACTGCGCGCAGGTGCGCAGCCGGCGGCTCATGAAGGAGCTGCAGGACATCGCGCGCCTGAGCGACCGCTTCATCTCCGTGGAGCTGGTGGACGACAGCCTGTTCGACTGGAACGTGAAGCTGCACCAGGTGGACAAGGACTCGGTGCTGTGGCAGGACATGAAGGAGACCAACACCGAGTTCATCCTGCTCAACCTCACCTTCCCCGACAACTTCCCCTTCTCGCCGCCCTTCATGCGCGTTCTCAGCCCGCGCCTGGAGAACGGCTACGTGCTGGACGGCGGGGCCATCTGCATGGAGCTGCTCACGCCGCGCGGCTGGTCCAGCGCCTACACGGTGGAGGCCGTCATGCGCCAGTTCGCGGCCAGCCTGGTCAAGGGCCAGGTAAGGGGCGCGCGGCCGGGGCGCGCGGGGCCCTCGCCAAAGCAGCCTCCCCTTCCCTGCCCCCAGCGTCGCCTGTCCTGCCCACTTCGCGTCCTGCTGGCTGGCTCTCTCCTTGTCTCCAGATTCGCTCTGTGTCCTGCTTTCCCCTCCCCTGCTCTCAACCCCTCTCCCCCAGCCCTTCTCCCCCCTTCCCCCCTTTCCCTTCCCCCCACCTGCTTCTCCCCACCTCCTGTCCCTCCCTGCAGTCTCGTAAACCTGGAACTTCACGTGGACTCCAGGATCCAAATGTCCACCCTAGTTGATACGCACCCCCGAACACACACACACACAAAGGCTTCCTCCCCAGCGTCTCAGGTTGGGGGCGCCCTGCAGGTGGGGGGGACCCTGCAGATCTGCTGCCCTGCTCTGCGTGCTTTTCCAGAGCAGCACCTGGTGCAAAGGTGAGAATTTCGCTAGAGAAACGTCCCCCGAGAGGCAGAAGTGTGGTGTGAGAGGTTCCCTAAGGGACAAGGCCACCCTCCTCCATCCGGGATACCTGCCTCTTCCAGGACCTGAACCCCCCTGGGCGTGTTGTCTCTCGGACCGGTTAGGTTTCTTCCTTTGGTTTCCTTGTGCCCCGGGGTTAAATCCTTCATCAGGGCTAAGGATTTTTCACTAACTCCTGAAATGAGGGCCAAGTTTGAGTCTCCTGGCCCACTGCACCAGGCGGGGGCTCAGCTGAGAAGAAACCCCCCGAGGACGTGAGAGCAGAGAATGGATGGTCTGGGTCCCCACCTGACTGCGGGCAGGGCGTGAGGGCTCTGTCTGCCCCGCTCATGTGCTTTACCCGAATCGCTCGTAAGCACCGTTTAACAAAATGATGTTCGTTGTGGGCGTCTTTTCGATTTAGGCATAATCCCCGTTTTGTTTAGAAGAGTGACCTCGATTTGATCTTTCTACAGCGGGCACGTCAGACGTGACCAGTCCCCTGTCCCCTTCACTGCAGGGTCTTTCACACTAATTAAATAAAGCTTGTTCTGCCCATTGCACTGGAGCTAGCGCTCCCGGGGGACCAAGCAAACAGCACCCCCACTGCAGTGGAGAAGGGTACTTAATTCTTATCCGAGGTCTCTTGTCACCAAGTAACCGTCCTGCTAGTCCGTCTTCTCTGGGGGTTGGGTTCCCCTGATTTGTTGAGTTAGGAATAGGATGAGTGTGACAGGTCAGCAAAGACGTCTTTAGCTGAGCAAGGTTTTGCACTTTCACATCAGGTTCATTCTGAATCCTGTGTTCAGTGCTGGTTCTGGAGTGAGGTGACCGTGGGGCGATATAAGGCTCAAGGGCGGGAAGGGGTCTCTCAGGGTATTTCTCGAACGGTATTTGTGCAAACGACGTGGAAGAATGTTCTGCAGAGATGCCTTCGTTATCTCTGCTACTCAGAACTCCCTGCAACAGTGTCTGGTGTCTTTTCATTCTTCACAGGGAAGATGACTTTGGGGATTAAGGGGAGAGGAATGTCATTCTGCCTGATGGAATCACAGACTCCTAACATTTTAGAAGAGACCCAGCAGGTCACCTGGACCAGTGTGCATTGTGAAAGATGCGGGACCAGGAAGCTCTCAAATGAAAAATAAGGAAGATTTTAAAAAGAGAGCGATGTCTTAGTAAATCAAGTCTTTTCCGTGTTACTCTCACGCTATGCGTAGTAGTTCTATGTATACCCATGCATTGCTATCAAATGGGACAGGATCTTATATATGTATTCCTTTATTATTATTATTATTATTATTATTTGTAATCAAAATTGAGGCTTGCATGCAGCTTGTAAGTTAGAGACTTCGGTGTTAAAGATAATTACCCACATTTTTATTTATAGATTTCAAAATCTTACCTAATTGAACTGAGGGCCCTCCACCCAGCCTCCTGTGTTTTAGCACCTGTTCTAAATTCTCGTGCGTAAGATACTTGAAATGAAACCGAAAGTGAGAACTCATCAAGTCATTCAAACACCAATTCGGTGTCTTTGCGTTTCCCACGCTGGCTTTAACATCCATAAGAGAGGAAGGCGGGCCACACGTACGCTGTTTGGAAAGCCGTGTAAGAATAGGAGAAATGAAGGGCCGTCAGTGCTTCCGGATTCTGTGCACCGCAGGATCCTAATGGTGTGTCTGGGAACCGAGCATGATGGGGTCTTTCCGGCTCAGATGAATTCCCTGCCCACAGGCTGCTCGTTGCATGTACTGTGTGACCAGGTTATGGTCCTAGGTGGGCTTTGGGGCAGCACTCAGAATACCTGATGAGATTCAAAGAGAACCGGGGCCGCTGCCAGCCCAGGAATGGACTGTAGAAGGAAAAATCATTCTCTCCAATTCCATTGCTCTGCCTGTTGGCATTTCTTTCTGGGATTTGTTTCACTTAAGTGACCGAGTCAGAAAATGTTGGTCCCTCTTCCTCCTTCACAACCTCTCGGTGTGCCTTTCTGGATTGAGGATATATGGAGTTGATTGTTTCCGTACCTTTAGAGAAACCGTACAATCATGTTAAGGGTTTTGTTGGTCATTGTTATGAAAAGATGACCTGCTGAACCGTTGTGGGTGCAAAATAAAAAAGGTTGGGGCTTGTTGCAGAACCTGATCGGTTCAGCCACTTCGCAAGGCCGTTGCCTGACTCTCTGGCCCACGTCATCAGAGCCTCTGATGTGATGCTTTGTGGAGTGTGGTCGCTTCAAATTGAATTAACATTAACTTCTTGGATGCTGCATTCTGTGTGGAGACAGGGGCGGACAAGGTTGGTAAATGATTAAGTGACAAAGAATTTATTACAGTAGAAGACACATTGCCATTAACCCTCCTGAAAATATTCTCCCTCGTTTGGAGCACACGTATCACATCCTCGTTCCTGCCACTTTCTGAAGCAGTTCTGAAAGTCCTGTTTCATGACAGTAAGGTGACCAGATGTTAGCATGGGTGAAGCGGGACACCATTGACGGGGGGGAGGGGGTTCTTGATTAAAAATTGGGTCTCTCTCCCGCCGTTCCCTAGCTTGTCGTGCATTCTTTCCAAACATCGGGACTTTTTTAAAACACCGCGGGACGCGGGACAAATTGTTAAAAATCGGGACTGCCCCGCCAAAAGCGGACGTCTGGTCACCCTACTTTAGTTGCACTGTGTGGCTGCCTTGATGTCCTGAATGGATTCAGGTCACACATTGCTTCTGGTGTGGCAATTTCTGTCAAATAAAAGCATGACAGTGTGTCCTCATCCACCTTATTCACTGGATCTGGCACTGCGAGGCTCTGGCTCTTCCCTAAAGTCAAAATGACCATGAATGGTAAACGTTTCGAATTGATTCAGGACATCGAGGCAGCCACGACAGCGCAACTAGAGACACTCACGAACGAGGACGTCCAGAACCGCTTCCGAAAGTGGTCAGAACGATGAAGTAAGTGTGTGAAATGAGGGGAGAGGATATTGAGGAGGATACATGGCCATGTGTCTTTTACTGTAACAAATTTTTTAAACATTCGTCGTCTCTTTCGATCACACCTCCCGCGTGTGCTCGCCTATCGGCCTGCCGTCCGTGACTAAGCCCTCTTTTGACGGGTGACGCTTTCGGCTCTCAGCAATTACATGGAAGGCCCTGTACCTTTCACATGACCTGGTGGCAGTGTTCAGAGTGGCAGCCGTGATTTCTACCCTTTACCATCGGTCCAACCCAAAGAAGACGGCCCATGATCCGCCTGCGGGCCTTTGCCCACGTGAGAGCTGCCAGATGCTGGTCTGGAAGGTAGCTGCCGTGTTCGCACCACGCACGCGCCTAGCAGGCGGCCTCAGGGAGAAAAAGCCACGCTGGCGGAGATGACACGGGACAGACTGGGAACCTGGATGCACAGCCCCGACATGGGAGGGTCCTGCCCAGAAGTACCCCGGAGCCCACAGACCGGGATCATCGGATGACAGGACAGAGGTGCACAAGGGTCCCCACAAGCCCCTTGAGGGAGCACTAACTGGGGATTCTGCTTTCATATCTGCGCTCCTCTTCAGTGCCCTTTAGTTTTAATGAGCTGGATGTGGCCTGGAAGAGGGGGCCGATGGCACTGGAAAGACCGCTCCTCTTCTGTCTGGTCAGAGCCACGCACATGGCTGGACCGGCGTGAAGACACCGTTGGGAGTAACAATCGCAGTGGCAGCTGTGTGTGCTGCGCGCTCTGGGCTACGTGCCGGGCCAGCGGAGCACTTTCCCTGTTGGCGCTCACTTGTTCCCGCTGTGCGGATGACACTGGGCAGGTGAGGGCGCCGCAGCGTCCGCGGTCAGGTGCAGTGCACACGACATCACGTCCGAATGCTAGCGGCACACAGAGGCTCTGAGAACAGCCCGCAGCAGCTGAGGCCGTCGGGACGCAGAGCCCAGGCCCTCGCTGGGGGCGGCGGGGGGCGGAACTGTGAACCCGTGTGAGGACGCTGTGTGCACAGAAGACAGACAGGCAGCCAGCCGTCAGCCAAGGACGGGGAGTGGGAGCACCGAAAGGTCCTCCGATCTCAGCGTTTGAATTCCACGCTGCTCCGTGGAGCCTGGACGGCTATGTTTGCCCGACAGCAGCCGCGTCTGGGGCCTTGGAGGGAAGGAAGCTGGCAGGTCTGGCCGCTCGTCGGAATGGGATGAAGGAGCCGGGGACTCTGCAGACCAGCTTTGCTGATAACACACATCTCTGAGACTTCGGGGCCTGAAAGGGGTCCGCACCGTGGTATCACCGAGAATTGTGTGTGCATGTGTGCGTGCGTGTGCACACACACAGCCATCCTCAGGACTTCTTCCAAAGCCTAAAAACAGCACTTGACCGATGGCTGCGAAGCCCCCAGCAGAGAAGCTGCTGAAGATGAGCAGCACCTGGATTCCTAAGCTGGTGCAACGGGCAGAGGTTCCCAAGCCCTGTCGTGTTAGTTTGCTAGGGCTGCTCTGACAAAGGAGCCAGGCTGCAGGGCTTAAGCCGCACAGGTGTGTCATCTCAGAGCTCCGGGGGTCCTGGGCAGGGCTGGCTTCTTCCGAGGCGGAGAGGGGACCTGTTTAGGCCTCCCGGCGTGACTTGCAGACAGATGTCGTCTCCTTGTCTGCCTTCCGTTCCCATCTGAGTCCCAATCTCTTCTCATAGGGACTCCGGTCATGCTGCATTAGGTCCCCGAGGGCCTCACCCGGATGATCTCCGTGTGTTTAAGTTGATTGCTTCCTGCTGTAATCATGTCCAAGGGGCTGGGGGTAGGACTCCCACGTGAACTTTGTAGGGACACAGTGCTGCCCACAAGCCCGAACAGGAGTTCCTGAACCGGTTCAGCCTCTCATCTCTGTAGAGGCTGTGCTGGTTCGCAGGGTGAGGGAAATGGAGGTGGTGGTGTGGGCAAGCAGAGGGGACTTGTGGAGTGCCCGTGCATCACCGCGTGGTTTTGTCCTATGTCGCGTGGAGGCGATGGAGAGACTTGCCCACCAGGATGACTCTGCAGCTTGAGGTATCCAGAAAAAACAGCCCGTTCTGATATCAAGTAGGGCAGGCAGGAGGATGCGGACAGGGCTCTGCGTCCTAAAAATAGTCCCACGCCCGCCTGGCGGCCCCACAGCTCTGGTCCCTGGCACCACTCTGCCACCAGGGCTGTTGGGACAGTTAATAATAGTAGTGACTCGCTTCGCCCAGAGTCGCTGGCTTTTGAGAATCCAAACTTGCAAGAGGAATGTGCAACCATGTTGCTGTTTGCTTTTCTGGTTTATATTAGGGATGTGAGAGCTTTGTTTTTCTTTTTAAAGGACAGCTTTGTTTTTATTGGGGGGGGGTGTTTGTTTCTTTTTTGAACTGAACTGGGGGCCTCACCGCATTCAGGAAGCACACCCCAGCTCAGCATGTGGGTCCGCCTGGGCCGGAGCCGGGATTCGATCCTCAGTCCTCGGGGCTTCAAAGCGAGCGCTTAACCCGCCGAGCCCTCCCGGCTCATGATCCGTGCATTGCAGTGTGTTTCAAAGTCTGAGCCTCATAACACCGCGTGAGCTTTCTCACTTCCAGGAGCAGGTGCGCGTGGGTCCAGGCTGAGAAGTAAGGCAGCCCCAGGTACCCCTTGGGGGGGTGGCTAATTTTATTTCAAAAAGAAAAAGAAAGGCAAAGGAGCCACTGAGGGTGGGTGGTTTGAGCCACATCTCAAATCTCCTGGACCCCAGTTTTTTGCAGTGTCGATACGGTAGTAGGAAGAAGGAGGAGGGGTGACCGGTGCCACCCCTGCTCTCGCTGCCAGGGCAGCGAGTTCCATGCCCTGGGGAGCGTTTACACGAGTCCAGTGCCTGGGCGCTGCCCAGCCGCGGGCTTCCTGGTGGGGGCTTGTCGGAAGCGCTCCTCTGTGGGTCGCTGGGCGGCGAGGGCTGACAAGCCCACCCTGGACCTGTAATCATGGTTGGTTTTCAGGCCCCCCGCTCTGGGGTCCTTCCTGCTTCCAACAGTCCTGGCAGGGAGCTCCAAGGGGTGGTGGGGAGTGTCCTCGAAGCCCCCCTGAGGCTCCCCCCACCACCTTGATTGGACTCATCCTCTGTCAACCCCGATGGAGCCCCGAGAAGTGACCAAGTGATCATAAAAGCAAGCCCTTCCTCCCGGGACGGCACGCAGGGAGACCACGTGTGGGGAGACCGCGAGCTGGGGTGAGCCTGGAAGAGGGCGTACGCTCAGGACGGGGATGTGAGAGCCGTAGACACAGCTGGGTGGGCTTGGCGTGGAGCCCCCAGAACCGGAGCAGTGAGCTGATGTCACGGCACAGGCACCGAGCGCCGGCCACGTGCCAGGCACGCGCCGTGGCACGGTGATGCGGGAGAGGCGTGTGGACTCTCACCACGGAGACCGGCTCTCCCGGGGGACGCAAACCCAGCCATGTGACTTCGACCAGTCAGGCAGCTTCACAGTTATAGTCTGCCTCCCATTCGGGTCAGTGCCCACGGCTGAGTGTACAGGCACCTGACAGATGCACGCTGGAGGCTTGCGAGAGGTGGGGTCCTGGGGTCCGCGAGGTCTTTGCACGTCCACGTGACGTTCCCAGCAGGAACTCTGTACCTACAGGTGGGCGAGTGGCGCTTGACTCTGCGTCGGGGGCTGGCTGCTGCTTCCTGGCGGCTGCGTGGAAACACCAGGCGTGTCCCGAACACACAAAGGCGTTGTTGGGGAATGCTTCCAGTAACATCCGTGCTTTCCCGCCAGGGAGTCCGCTTCCAGGAGGTCAGGAGGAAGCTGGCAGAGGACCCCAGACCGAGCAAGTCTGAGCTGGGACCAACCCTGTGGCAAAGGAGGGCAGGGCCTGGCTGAGGAGCCGGGACAGGTGGCCTGAGGGGCCCGGCCCTGGGAGGCAGGAGCACCCCCAATTCCTCCTGTCATGTATCCATGCCCAGCTCTTCCCACCCGCCCTGCGCTCCTGCCGCACAGAGGCTGCGGCCTCCTGCTCGGATCCTGCACGGTCCCGAGCCAGACGCTTCGTCCGCCCTGCCGCTGCCTTCCTGGTTCCTCCAGAACTCACACTGGCTTTCTCACACCCCTGAATGTGCCCAAACCCCTGGTGCGGCCCCCACAGCGTCACAGCCCCACCGCCACGGCCCACATGGCCACCACCCTTGCTCGGTTCACAGGTCTACCCCTCGCCCCCACTAAAGCCCTGTCCCCATTAGCTGTCCCCTGGCTGTCCCCCAGGACCCTGTTTGTTGGCATGCTCCAACCCCCTCCGCACACCGCCCCTCAGCCACCCCTGCAGGAAAGCGGCGGCCCCCTCCCCAAGACCCCCTCTGCGTTTTCTGGAAGACTTTCCTTTGCATCTTTATCTTACTGGATTGCATTGACACATTTACACTGCATTTCCCCTTCCTCTCACACAGTGCACGACACCTCCTATGTGCAACATAGGTGTGTCGCTGGTCACAGAAGACCCCCAGCCCTTGACCTTGACCCCTCTTGCAGCATCAGAATGTGAATGTGTATTAGCTGCTGCAAGAAATGCTTCCTGGGTCATTTGCTTAGATCCTCGCAGCTGCCTGTGAGATGAACGCCGTTGTTATTCCCATCTTACGGAGGAGGAAAGTGAGGCTTGCTGAGGTCACACCTGTGTCCAGGACACAAGGTGAGCAGACCAGAGCCACCCGGTTGGGATGTGGAAGCCACCCCACCAAGTAGCATGTGCAGCTTGGCTATCCCCAGGGGTCCCTGTGACCTTCCAGGGTCCTTGGCATGACCTTGCACTTGGTCTTGCTACAATACCCAGAAGTGATCCACAAGCCAGTGAGTAACATATCCATCAAATCTAACACCCGGCACTGAATTATCAGCAAAGTTGGGCAACTCTGATGGCCCCACTTCACCAGATGCTGTTGTGTCTATTGTGTGAAATGAAGAATGTCTTAACTCTTTCAAACTGTAGGCGAAAGATCATTGTTGCCACTTTAGTTCTTTGATACACAAAAGGGAGGCAATTTGAGAAAGTCTGAAAATAACTCAAGAGAGAAATGCTTTTTTGAACATAATTGTTACACTGGTGGAAACCGCTCACATTGAAGAAATGACTACTTTAAAAATCATTTCTGTACAATAAATACTAATTCTCTGTCATAATATTTGGCAAGTATTCGCAATAATTTTTTTTTATTAAGAGATTTTTGAGGAGAGAGACAGGAAATGCTATCTTGCAATGGATCTGATTACACTTGAAGTTGAAATGTAATCAGCTGCCTTGGGATTTGAAGTAAAATTTTCCAGAAAAAATAATGTTAAGGAGGTGCTTGCCACTTTTTGATCTTGACATTCAGACATTCCCGAAAATCAGAATAAGGAGTTACAGAATTGATTACATGTGGGTTGTAATAGAAAGCAGCCACTGCTATTGTATAAAGTTGGGCATAATGATATGATGGTTTTTGCCTGACCCATACGTGTGCTCAGTCAGGAATGGGATGTACTTGTACAAAACAAACACGAATTGCAGGGGTGTCTCTGTGTTGAGGTCTTTCACGGTTAGCGAGTGACATGCCGTACACCGTACTTCGCTTCCCAGCCCAGAAAAAGTAGAAATATGGAGGAAACTTGGAACTGAATTTGTTACACGCTTGAATGAATTGTAACTAGCTGACTATTTTAGGCCTTGAAAATGTAACTTTTGAAGAGTCATCAAAATAGGAATGCTCAATCATAACTTCTCGCTTTGTACCAAGAGGCTGCACCGCCTGGAAGCTTTTGCTCTGCTGACCACGTGCGTGAGTGACTGTCCCCTGGGGTGGGAGCCCCTCCAGTGTGGCCTGGGGGAAGGCAGAGCACAGCAAATCGGCCCTCCTCCGGTGTGGTCACGGCCAAATAACACAGCCTGGCCTCTGCCCTCCCGCCTCCCGGACCGCCTGCTTGTTCCTGTGATCACTCTTAGGTTGTATTACGGCAAGATCCTCATCTTAGCTCCCAAAAGATCCTTTCTCTAACTGTGGGATCAACCAGTAGAATTACCTGCAGCTCGAAGGAAATCATTTTAATGCACAAATAAAACTGATCTAAGAAGGGACGTTGAACTCTGACTGCATCGAATTAGGGTGGTTTAGCCCTAGTAATTTTATTTCAAGGGGGATCCGGGCACCTGCCTCTTTTCAGAGAGCAATGGGGGCCTCAGCTCAGTCAAAGAGGACTGGGAGACCCCAGGACCACTTCCTGCCACCTCTGCTGCCCTTGGGCATCTGGGGACACCGGCAGACCCCTCCTCAGAATAACGTTTGAAATGCACACATCGAAATTCATGGGATTTCAAAGGAAAACCATGATAATCGTTCTCGCTTTTCCATGGTCAACTGGGCCAGAGAATAATTCCAGAGACAAACAGTTCGCCAGTTCTCAATCGCACGCCGTTCTGAGCAGTGTGACGAAACCTCACGCCATCCGCTCCGGGAATCATCCCTGTGTCCCGAGTCCCCACGCCATGTATGTGCCTGCCCACTCATCACATAGTGGCCATCTGTCTCAGTTACCACGTTGACGGTCAGGGTGCTCTGGTGCATGAGTTCAAAGGCCTCCTATGTTACTTAATAACAGCCCAGAGTGCAAGCGTGGGGATGTTCACAACTCATAGCAGCAGCCCTAAAGTTCTTTAAGGGAAAAGGTGAGTGCAGGACAATAAGGTGTTATATTTTGAGAGAGAGAGAGAGGCCACATCCACATAGCTTTTATTACAGTATATTGTTATAATTGTTCTATTTTATTCATTGTTGTCAGTCTTTTCCTGTGGCGAATTTAGAAATTAAACTGGATCATAGGTGTGTATGCGGAGGAGAAAACATAGATTATACAGTGTTCGGTAGCATCTGTGGTTTCAGCCAGCCCCTGGGGGTCTCAGAACAACGTCCTCGGATAAGAGAGGACAACTGCATGCTTCAATACAGTTATCATATTAAAAAGTAATGAACTAAAATATGAAGTTGAAAATCATCTATATTAACTCATTCAATATCAAGACCTAGAGACGGTCCAACAACCTCCCTGATTGAACATAGTAAGGAGCAATCATGACATTCCAAGGTGTCTACAACTGGAATGGAATGTGATTTTTTTTAATCATGGATTTCTCTTGGTGACAAAGTCAAGGCTTTGCTGATACTGCTGTGGGCTGTCACCTTCTATTATAATTGAATGAAGTACTGAATTACAGTTAGGAGTTAGTGAAGACAAAGACCTTTGTCCCATCCAAGTTTATTTGTGGTTGGGGTGGAGGACGTGGGAGCCCCCGGGTAAGAACTCCAGTTGTGCGTGGTTCTAGGTGTATCTTGGAGAGGAGCTTAAAGCTAATGGTGCTGCTCATGGCCAGAGCCAACGGGAACAAGGTTTAGGAGCCCAGCGGATGGTTCATTTGCACCAGGGGTCTTCCTGGAAGGGGTGGGACAAAGCCACAGGCCAAGAGGCAGAGGTAGAACTCCAATACCACCCCCCTCGGAGCCTACTTCCCAACAGGCAGGTAGTCACCTCCCCAAGTCTCTGGTATCTCACCTGAACGTGAGGTGCGTAGATTCCACTTCACAGGTAAATCTGACACTCATGCGATGGACAAAGTGCATTGCATGGAGGAGGTGATCGATAGATGTTCCTTCTTTTAAAGAAGATTTGTGGAAATAAATGCAGAAGGAAAGTCTGACCAAGGACCCAGAAATGGACTTCCCTTCGGCGTCCGCTACGCAAAGGGGTCTGCTGTCATAGCTATCGGTCATTCAGGGCAGTGTTGGCCTGAGGGCTTCGCTGCTTTTCATACTTGGCCGTAATTTTACCGCTATTCCCCCAAATCACAGGCTAGCCGCCTTCTGCCCTCTCGTTGTGAGCGCTTGTCATGGACGCTGTTGGCTTTCCATCATGAAGTCCTTTTGCATCCTCAGGAGTTGGTTTCTGACCATGACGGTGACCGTGACTTGGCCGCAGGTTTGGTAGCTGTTTTCCACCTTGGCACGCTCTTAAGAATCCTATTTGTCGGTGGTATCTTTATATTAACTGAATTTCCTTTGCTGCTGCTACGTTAGAAAATTACATGGCAGAACATGAGTATTGAAAACCTTTGCCCCTATCGCCTCTAAGTGCACTCCAGCTGTCCTTGGTCGCCATTCCGCATTACTGAGATCCTTCCTTACAGAAGACCACGTCCCCATGAAAGCTTGTGCCTGCCATTTTGTTTCAAGATGAAAAGCTGGTTCAGACATTGAATTTAAAATTCTGCCAAATGCTGTGGGCTGCAACATTGATCACAGTGATCGTGGCTCAGTACAACTGTAGCAGGTGACCCTTTGGCTTTCTAATAATACCTTTAGGAAAGGACTTTCCTTTGAGAAATCTAGTGGAAATGTTTGACCTGCAGGAATGGTGGAATTTTTGCAGGAACTTCTGGGCTATGATATATGATATTATGATGGTTGGAGGCTGTCAATAACGGAACTCCAAGGCCTGCCTCGCCTTCTCTCAATTGCTAACTAGGGCCTGAGCATTGGTCCCAAATCTAGGGGAAGGCTCTCCGCATTGGGTAGGAGAGCAGCGAGGTGTCTCCAGGGTTCGATTCCTCAGCCTGAGGTTGTCAGGACGGCGTTTTCACAGGCAGAGGGTTGGCATTGAGCTCCTAGGTCCTAGCAGGAGTTCTCTGCTGTTTTTGCTGTACTCTCAATGCTTTCCCCGTAGTTTAGCAATATTGAAATTTGAAATTCAGCGTCAGAGATCCTTAGAGGATAGAGCATTCTCCTGTCCCCGGTGCTTCTCAGCCTGCTGTGCAGATCATTCTAGAAGGGATGTGATCTTCTGTGTGGAATGGAGTCGACCCGTCTGACAGGATCTAAGTGAGCTTATGGGCCTGGGTGATGTTTCCATAATGACCGTGTTAGGCTTGTGGTGTTTTTCACATCATAGTCAGCAAATAGAAACAGATCTACCCAGCATGGCTCAGGCTGGTTTTCCACATTTATTTTTGTCTCTTCTCTCCTGCAGATGAATTATGTAGCTGTCATCAAATCTTTTGGTTGAGATCATTTCAGTAGCCTCCACCTAAGGGACATATTAAAAGCCCTCAGCCCTCACCTTGGTCCCCATTTGCTGGGTTTCCCATCAGATAAGCCCACAGGCTGTCTGGGCTTGGTTGATTGGTTGGAAAGGATGAGCCCAGCAGACTCTGTTAGTCCACACTTGACTTTATTGCCCTTGACCGGTCAGTAGACTATGGAAGAGCAGGTAGCCATCATGGAACCCTTTCAGGCCTGTTGAAAAGGGATAGATGGTCCCGCACAGTCACTGTGGTCAGAAGACCCTTGGGGACTTCAGCACTGGGTCTTGGCCAGCACCCAACCAGGAATGACGCTCAAAGCCCGGAACTCAAAACCCGCACTCAGGCGCAGGTGTAGGAAAGACCCAGCCAGCAGGCAGACCTGCAAGGCCACCGTGTGTGTGGAGAAAGGGGTGAGGGTCCTGCCAGCAGAGGCTGGCCAGGGGCTGGGATGGAGGTGAGCCGGCCAGAGTGAGTCACTCCCGGGCCCTGCCCAGAGCCTGCACTCAGCTTTACCGCTCACAGCGCACCTCCACATGCATGGCTCTCGGGGGGCCCAAGACTGAGAGGAATTCCGGCACCAGGACCAAGGGGGCTGTCCCACAGGAGTACCTGTGTTCTTGAGGCCCCTCTGGTAATGTGATTGAACTGGACCCCTAGGCTTAGGGAGACTTTCCAAGGCGCATCTTCTTTCCTCTATATGAGGGGCACCACCCCCCAAAAAGGAATTATTTTGTAGGACGCGCTTCCCCCGCTAGGAGAGTGTTCTAGGAACCCATCTGCATCCGTGGACCACCTGACGGGGTTGTGAGAGGCTGCGTTCGGCTTCAGTGAATTTGTTTTGGAGACTCTTTCATGAGGGGTGATTGGCACAAACAACGTGAGGCATGACAGCGCACCTGCCCACACTGCACTGAGTGTTCAGCTGTTTTTGATCAAAAACGGCGTGACCCCCGTGTCCCACCCTCCCTAGTCCCTGGATCGCGCCCCGAGCAACTTTTATTTTTGTTTCCCCCGGATGATAAAAGCCCTCAAAGGGAAACGTGTTGCCGATGTGGACGAGGTGAAACAAAAACAGTAGAAGCACTAAAAGGCACCCAAGTTGATGAGTTCAAAAAGTGTTTTGAGCCATGGAGAAGGCTGTTTGATAGGTGTATTGTGTCCGATGGAGAGGACTTGGAAGGTGACTGAAGCGTAAGCCTGTAAGAATAAACACACAATGTTTTCTAGACACATTTCGGTGTTTTGGGGTCCCCACTCGGACTGCCTCATTTTGTAGCATCAGCGAGTAGGCGTCAAATATCCACTAAGTAGACAGAAGATGGTCCACCAGGAAGAACTGAGCTTGTCACGGGACTGGGGAGTAAGAGATGGCCCCTCAGGTGCGTGCAGAACGGAAGACACCTCACCCAAAATACCCATGTACAGTCCCCGTAGATGCACTGGGAGCTTCCGTACTGCACCGTTAAGTTAAGTTGCCCCAAAACATTGAGGGAAATGTTAAGAATACTACCGGCCACCCAACACACAGCAGAGCCAAGCTCTGAACCTCAAAAAACTAAAGCCATTCATTGGCAGGGTGCCAAGCCAGGAGCACAGGAAGCTAGCACTTAAAACCTGAGTAGGTTTTAATCAAGGGTTTTTAAAGGCAAGACAGGGTTAGGGGTCAGGGGTCACGGGCAAAGAGGATTGGTCTGGTCTTGTGTAATCTTCGGTGGTTTCCCTTAGTCTGGTGAATTTAGCTCCTGACCTCATCTTGTCTGGAGCCTTCGTAACTGTGGTGGGTGAGCTAAGTCGGTTGAGAAACCGAAGATTCTGCAAAACATCTCGTGATTGTGCATCAGTGACCTTATCTTTAAAGCGAAAGGCAGGAACTAAACGCCTTGTGACCATTGTGTAGGCTGCCATTGCTCTCTGCTTAACTAGCTACACTACTCTGTTATTTCCGGCAAAGTGGACTTTTAAACATTGTTTTCCTGGAACTTGCGTTACAGGCAGGCCTCCAGGACATGACTATGATGGTCTTTAATCTTTGACTATAAGTGATGTGATGACCAAAGCAACTGTAACATTTAGTCGAAGCCTATACCTGCATCTCTAGACTCTATGGTCTGTTATAGGGGTGTCCAAACTTTCGGCTTCCCTGGGCCACACTGGAAGAAGACCTATCTTGGACCACACATAAAATACACTCACACTAACAATAGCTGATGAGCTAAAAAAAATATTAAAAAACTCAAAAAAATGTCGTAACGTTCTAAGAAAGTTTACGAATTTGTGTTGGGCCACATTCAAAGCTGCCCCGGGGCTGTGTGCAGCCCACAGGCTTTGAGTTGAAAGAGTTTGGTCTAATACATACTTGTAACATGTTTACCGTTAACTATTCATTTCAAAGTCTCAGCCACAAGGAAATGCTTCTGACATTGCCGGCTCCTAACCCTACAGTGAAAGATGATTATTTTGTTTGTTGCTTCGTCTTCTGAATAATGGATAATGCAGTGATATGAACTGGTTTTATAAGTCAAGCATGGTTTGAGTAAGTGATAAAAGAAGGGAGAATTTTTCATAAGTAATCTTACCTTACAGAAGTATAAATCCCTAAGTCATTCATTCGTTACTAAATATTTTGTTTTTCATGCTATTTTTTTTAAGATTCATTTTCTTGTTTGAGAGAAGGGCTATGAGAGGAAGAGAGAGAGAAGGGGGAGGGCCCAGCGCAGTCTCCATAGCTGTACATCGTTAGTTGTGACATGGTTTCACTCCACACAGATGGATGTGGTGTCACACGTGGTGGGAACCAATCAGTGGTAACCAGTTGTACCACAGTTCAGCATGTGGGTTTGTGTGGGCTGGGGCCGGGACTCAATCCCCAAAACCTCAAAGCTGCAAGGCAAGCACTGACCCTGTTTTTATCACTGTGAATACTGCTACATCGAACAAGCCCTCGTTTTCTTCGCCTCCTGGCAGCCTCCGCAGTCTCAGTCCTTCCTGCTAGTCTTCTGAGTCAGGAAAGCCACCATATTTACAGGTAGGTAGCACTTTAGAAAATACTTCAGCGTATTCACGAATGCTTCACTCTGAGGTTGGGTGAGTAAATCCTCTAAAACTTATTTCTTAGAAAACTTAAACATACTGTACGTGCAAGTTGCAATACAGTGATGCTTGAGGTAGTCGGAGAGACTGAATGCGGGTTTGGTAGTGACCAGAAGGGAGAAGCAGGGGGTCCCTTGAGTAGATGGAGGGACCGTAGCGTCTCCTCTGTGCAGGGCTTTGGATGGGACACCCTCTATTTTCCCACGCTCATATAGAGTGAAAAAGTTAGGGGTTTGTGGTGTGGCCAATACCCACTTCCACACTCCAGGGCCCTCAGACCCCAGCCAAGCCATAAGGGAGGAACCAGAACCCGGAATTGATCCGAAATCCCCCAAGACCCAATTCTGCTTAGCATTTGTGTTATGATTTTAAACTGGATTTTTTGTTCCAGAGTATTCTAAGCTTAAAAAAAAAAGTTGAATCACATAATGAAGCAGAATTGGGAAACGTAGACAGAGGGCACATGTTCACCTGTCGACCCAGATGTCAGTGATGTTTCTGGGGCCCTTGCCATTCAAAGTAGACGCGCCTCCCAACGTCACACGGCTTTGAATGCCACAGCAGGAGCCAGGCTGCAGCGAGAGCCCCCTGGTGTTCGGTGAGGCTCCAGGGAGCTGCCCTGGGAAGGTGAGCTGCCCCGTGAGCACCCCGCGCCCCACCCCACCCACATCCTGCACCCCACCCCACCCCCAGGCCCATGTCCAAGTCATTGGATCCTGTGTCCAGGCTCCCGACTCAAACCCCAGAGCTTGCTGTGAAATGCGCTTCCTCCTAGTGGCCGCACTGTGTGTTCCCGCCCTGCCAGGCTGAATGTCCCCCCCAGGCGGAGTAGCTCCCTCTGGGGAGCACCTCTCCACACGGGTGCAGTGTGTGAGGCCTCAGCTGGGCCTTACGGGGCCGGCGGGGACTGGCCCAGCCCTCGCACCCGGGAGAGTGAGGCTGGGCTGATCCCTTTCAGGTACCGCAAGGTCATCAAAGAGAAACGACGGGTGTTGAGCACACTGTGTAATTGCAGTGCCGGGAAAGTGGACGTTTTTAGCAACAAAACGACACTCGATCCAAAAGACCGAGCACCAGAATAATGTCACCCCTGGCCACATGCGTCCCACGTGAGCTGGGTTTTCTGCTTCTCTCTAAACGCTGGATGTGTGTGTGTGGACTCTGGTGTTTTAGGCAGTGAGAGTAGGTTTTACGGGGTTTTGTCTTTCACCATGTGCCCCTGGTGTGTCATCATACTGTTGGGCAGCAAATACACCAGGCTGGCACTGGGGTGGGGGCTGGAACTTACAGTCCAAGAGGGCGTGAGTTAGGGACCCTCCCTGCATCTATCAGTACGGTAGGGTCTGGCCCTTATTTCATCAACTAATTTGAATGTGAAGACTGGTGTTTGAGGAACTTCTGCAAACATCCCTTTGGTTTCTGTGTGGTCCTCTCCTGCTTGGAGGTTTCTGTGCTACCGTAACTATCAGTTCACGCGCTCCTCTCGGTCTCTCTCCCCTCACCCCCCACCCCTTCCTCCTTCCTCCTTCCATTCAGCTGTGACTTTTCGTACTGGAACTTGTATGATTATTGGAGGGAGGCTGCAACAGGTAATGCAGATGGGATGGCTTCAGCAACAGACAGTCATCGCCTCTCAGTTCTGGAGACCAGACGTCTGAGGTCTGGAGGTCCGCAGGGCTCTGTCCTGGGCTTGTACGTGCCCGTCTTCTTTCTGTGTCCACACACGGCCTTCCCTCTGCTGGTCTGTGTCCTGGTCCCCTCCTCGTCTGAGGAGCCAGTCATACAGGATTCGGGTGTACCCATATGACCTCTTTCTACCTTCATTACCTCTGTAAAGACTGTAAATACAGTTCCGTTCTGAGACGTCATCATATAAACGTTGGATGACACAATTCAGCCCGAAAAAGAATCTTTTCTTTCAAACCCGCACTGGTTTAGACCCTTTATTTCTCCCCTTGTGGCTTTGACCTCAGTCCCCACCTTCTGGTCCTTGTCCTGGGGGCCCGGTCCCTGAGCCGTTGCTGCCTCCGGGTCTCGTGTGCTAGTGACGGACTCTCCCCCATGTCTTCAGCCCCCTTTTCCTGCTCATGCAATTTAGGTTTCCCAGGTTTCTTTGGTTTTCTTAGCTTGCCCAGAATGTCTGTCTTTTCTGCTTTTCCCCCAATGGTCACAGCAGCCTTTATTTTCTCATGCTTAGCTTTTCCTGCCCACCGAAGGATTTCTGCCGGCGTGGCTTGCTCCTTTGCTCTTGGCAAGCCCGTTGAGCGGGGCCCCTCCCTGCCGCCTCTTTGGCCCTCTCTCCGTTTCGCCCCGTTTCCCCGGCATTCCTCGTGCCGTTTCGTCCCACTGTGCCTTTGCACGGCCTCTCTCTGATCCTCCCACCCCACTCCCACGCCACCCCTCTGACTCTGTGCAAGGTTGCCGAGCAGATTCTTTATTCTCCTTTCTTTCCAGCCATTACGGTCTCCAGGGTCCCGTGCTGTGGCCTGTGGCCCGTTCCGGGTCCTCTCTCCTCTCTGTGTCCAGGGTTCTGTGTCTTCATTTTCCCCTCAGGGTCATCTCAGCTCTGGGAGCCGATGGCTGGGGAGAAGGGACACTATGCTCTGTGCACGTGCCTGGGGCTCCGCAGAGAAAGGGGCCCGGGGGCGAAGCCGGGTGCAGAGGGAGCGGCCTCGAGCAGGCGGTGTAGACGCTCCAAGGGGACCGAGAGGGACGGGGCAGCTCAGTTGATGAGGCTTCCAAACAACAGCTTGAGGGTCCAGGGTCCTGGAAGGTCACACTACTGGACCGACTGAAGTCCCAATTATTGTGACTGTGTTCCAGTCCAATTGGTCTTTATGCTGATACTCCCACGTGGACGCACTGTTGTAATCAAAAGTTATTTTGTCATTTGAGATGTTCTTGTCACGCTGAGGTGGAGGATGCTTCCCCAAAGCCCTCCATTTCGTTTCAGGGGAAATTCCACCCGCTGAAGTTACAGTTACATCAGAAAACAGTTCTTAATTGGTCATTGCCTTGATCACTGTTTGAAACAAGCTCTGAACAAGAGTTTAGGTGATACGTAGAGCCATCGCAGGGTTTCCCGGGGACGACGGTTGTGTTCAGCCAGTTGTACCTCACATGCTTTCTCGTTTTACTCGGGAGTAGAGGAATTCATTGCAAGAGCCCCGGACGTTTCCCCCAGTCTGCCGCCTAGACCAGTCCTGCGTGGGGGCTCCTGGGGGCTCCTAACACAGTGTGAGCACAACCAGCCCCTCCCCTCTCACCGTCCGTGGGCTCCAGCCCACCTTAACCCCGGCCTCCTGCCTCCTGCGGCCTCCCTCCTGCCTCCTGCCTCCTCCCTCCTGCCTCCTCCCTCCTGCCTCCT
>PVKE010029881.1:0-19961 GCA_004027555.1 Craseonycteris thonglongyai | reverse complement strand
GTTAGAATATTCCTCAAACAAACAATCGGCAGCAGTCAGAAATGCTTCTTTTAACAATTCACCATCCTGGAAAGGTTTTTTCTTCTTTGCGAGCATGTGAGAAATTTTGAAAGAAGCAATGGTTGCCTTTTTAGATTTTTCCACATGTCTAGTGAAAACAGTCTGTTGAGTAGTTAAACTTAATTTTAGTTGATTTATTCTTTTCTTTCTTACTTCAGATTTAAGTGGATAATTCGTATCAAAAGTGGTATGACTTGTCTGAAAGTGACGTTCAACGTTATGTGTTTTCGGCACTGCAATACTACTGCCACACAACAGGCAAACGCGTTTACCTTTTAAGTTAATGAAACAATATGATTCCTCCCATTCTGTGTTAAAATTATAGGTTCTTTTTCTCTTATTTGGTCCACTCATTTTAGGACTAAAAAATAAAAATAAAAATAGTTATAGAACTACAATATCATATCAAATTGCCACCATAATAATAGATGACCTACCTCGCTTTTAGTTCATTTAAAATAGAATATATCAAAACACTGTGATCCTAGCTAACCGTCACGACCCGATCAGTCCAGCAACCACAATCAAAATGGCAACTTGGCGTCTCCCGGTTGGGTGGAGGAGAGTTTAAAGAGCGCAGCGGCTAAACAAGACGCGACGTGTACAAAGGCGAAAGCTAGGGAAAAACTTATACATACGAGATCGCAAACATACCCACGAATATAATAAACCTCTGTAGCTACTCAAACAATATTTTAAAATTCTAACCAATGTATAAAAATAAATGATAGTTTTACTTAGTGTTTATGAAAAACTTCTGATGCAGTCAAATCATGGCGGGCGCACACAAATCGGGCCGCGGGCACCATGGCACCCGTGGGCACGGGGTTGGGAATCCCTGACTTAAAGCATAACCGTCCATTGCAGGGTATCGAACCTTTTGGCTTCCCTGGGCTACATTGAAAGAAGAATTATCTTGGGCCATACATAAAATATACTAACACTAACAATAGCTGATGAGCTAAAAATATTGCCCAAAAAAATCTCATATTATCTTACGAAAGTTTACAAATTTGTATTGGGCAGCAGGGTGGCCCATAGGCCACAGATTGGGCAAACTTGATCCATTCACATTTCGGCTTTTTGGCCAGTTGCAGCTGGGAAGATCGTGGTGGATCCCATCTGGGGTCACTCATGCAAATGCAGTCACCTGCAAGTTCACCTGTGTGGCAGCTGGCAGGCTCTTGGCAGGTATTTCAGTCCTGCACATGGCTAATATGGCAGGTGGGCCAGGTTTTGTAGGACAGTCTTACCAGTCAAGTGTGGGAGACCAGTAGGCTTTGAGTCCCAGACTTGAAGTCACATATGCCAACACCCTCACGTTCCCTCGGTCAAGGCAAGTCACAGGCCAGCCTGGATTTGAGGGGTAATGAAATATACTTCCATGATGGGAAGAACAGGAAATATTTCATGACCACCTTTAACCTATAACCATCTTAATTTTTGCCATGGTCATTTATGTAGCAGTCAATATGCAATTAAGAAAAATAACATTGTCATGTTGCAAGACACTAAGAACACAAGAGTTTTGTGTCATTTAAAAATCTCTAACAAGATTCTTTCAAGAACTGTGGCCCAGTGGTAGTTGAAAGAAAATCAAAAAGCTATGTTGCTATTTTCCATTTTATTCATACTTATCATTCAGCTCCACCTAAATCTCATCTGCTGAATATAGATCTTTTTAGAAAGCTATCAGTTTCTATAAATTATTGAAAAGGGAAACAATGTCAGGATATGCTCAATGTCTAGGATTATTTAATGGGGCCATGACCTGGAGTCCAAAGTAAAAGCAGTCAGAAAAAAGAGTGAATTCTTTTTAAGTGGAAATGCTAACAATTGTTTAGTCAGGCATGTCCAACCTGTGACCTAGGATGGCTTTGAATGTGGCCCAACACAAATTCTTAAAACATTATTTTGTGACCTTTATTTTTAGCTCATCAGCTGTCATTATTGTTAGTGTATTTTAGGTATGACTCAAGACAATTTTTTCAATGTGGCCCAAGGAAGCCAAAAGGTTGGACACTCCTGGTTTAAGTGCCTTCATTTTACTACTTATGATTTGAATTCAAAATTAAAATTAATTTACAAAAGAGAATATTTTTTTATATTAGCCACGGGTGACCATTGGAGCCGTTCATCATCACATTTTCAGTAAACTCCAGTTAAGCATAAATATTCTTTAATAATTATAGCATTTGTGTTTTCTTGCTAGGGAAAACCAATTCCTAATAAAATTCATGCAAACCCATCAATCAACACTGCACTTTTGTGAAACATAACCATGGGATTACTGTATGTAAGTGGCCCATGCAAGTGACCCCACTATTTTAAGCTGCAGCTATGGCACAGAAGCACAGCTTGCATTTATTTGACAATTATACTTCAATAGGCTGGGCAAGAAAAGATCTGCTTGGGGAGAATGAAAATGTTTACAGAAGTGGGTGTTCTTATTCATGAACATGGCATATGTCTTCATGTAGGAGATTGTGTATAGGAGAGTGTCGATAAGGTTTTACAATTTTCTCCATTTAAACAAACAGACAGCACACATTTACTTGCTGAGACGTTTCTCCACTCTCACCACCAAATTAAAGGTGTCTTAATTATTGTTTTATTACTTTTGACCAGATACATTTATAAGTCACTTTGAATCAATGAAAAAATCTGAATATTTTATCTTAAATTTGAATATTTTATCTTAAATTTGAATAATTTGGAGGAATATTCTTAGAGAAAGGAAGTTTTATTAAAGCCATGCAGTAAAAACCCTACTGCAGTCCAGGGAGCTCTCACCAGGGAGTCTCTGACTCTTTCAGCCCCCAGGATGGAGAGAGTGTGTGTGGGTGGGGCACTGAGGACCAATATCTGCACATTCTCCTTGCTGATATCACATAATTTCATTAAGGCCCCACCAGCAGCCTGCAAGGAGGCGTGGCTCCCCTGTTGTTCAGATGGGAGAGCTGAGCTTCTATGTCATCATGGTACTTACTCCAGGTCCAAGGCTAGTAAGTGGTCAGCTAGGATTTTTACTGATATATATCACTTCCTGACACAAGACCTGTGCCTTTGTGTAATTCACACTTTTAAACTTTTACCCTACATAAGGCTTCCTCTGTTCATTTCTTCTCTTCTTTCAATGCACTTGCCATTACAGGGTGTCCAAAAAAGTATAAACACACTTTGAATGATTATAAAGTCAGTGTTTATAAACATACAAATTATTTTCAGACTTTAAAAGAATCTATAGAAATGAATGTAATGTTTTTGGTCAACACCTGTTTGCAAACTGATTACTCTTCTGGTCCGGGCATTGCTGTCCACACAAAGCAGTGGGGTCACAAACATCAAGAATTATTTCATTTATTATTTGTGTGCATTTCTCATTCAACAGCTGCCTTCAGTTCATTGACTGTTGCTGGTTTTGTACTGTAAACATTATCTTTTATGTATCCTCATAAAAAGAGTCTCGTAGTTTGAGGTTTGGTGAACACAGAGGGTACTCCTTGTTCACCAGACTTTAACCATTATTTCAAATCGGTTAAACCTGAATAGGAGAGAAAATTATGTGAGTTACGAGCTGTTAAAGTATGTATACATTTTTAGGGGGACAGCCTGTATTTGCAGATGATATAAAAACAGTTCTGGTGTTCTTCCAACCACATTCTTTATTTCTTAAAATTTTTTGGAAAGAAAATACAATCTTAATTAACACCCAATACAAAGGGGTTTTTTAGCGTGTAGAAATGACAAATCCTTAAGTAAAAACAAAGTTAAGGCAAGGACAGCTGAACCCCTGATCCTGGATCTATCCCATTAAGTTTTGCTCTTTTCTCCTTTTGGAGCTAGGAGGGAGGCCTACGCTTTAATCGTGGTCCAGGCTACAATGATTTCTTTCACAAACTGTTCTTGTTTCTTTCTTAGAGGATTGGAGTTTGAGTTATTACAGAGTGCTCACCTAAACATGTGCTGCTAGTATAAAGTCAGCTAATGGTGAAAACAGTAACAATAGCTGCTGGGCACTAATAAATACTGAATGTCTATTTAACTTTAAATCAGTTACTCCTTGAACCCCATGCATACAAAATAGACCCTGAGGTTTGGAAGGACTATGGAATTTGTTCAGGATTACCCAGGGCATAGCTTGGAAGCTGCTATGCCCAAGTCCTTCTGGCCTTTTAGAAGCAAGGGCAGGCATCCTACCATCTAACAAACTTTTGCTGTCGGCCTCACTGAACTGAAATTCAGGACAGAGCTAACTCCTAGCTCTCTGGTCCTTGCTTTGCTTGTCTGTCTCCTCTCTTGTCTAATGCCTACTCTCTGAGGGAAGGTGGGGGCCGTTTCTTATTTGAATTTTAATCCCAGTATCCAACAGAGCACCTGACTACATTCTCTGGTAATTGAACTATAGAAATCGGAGGTGTGATCTTAATGGGTGGCTGAAACAAAGAGTCCTGGAAGAGTCAGATCATAAGAACCGCTGACCTTGATGAGCCCTTAGACAGGGGTGGCGAACCTTTTGGCGACTGAGTGCCAAAGTTTATGAAATAAGAGTATACTCGCTCGACTCGTGTGCCAACCCATCGAGTGAGATAGAGGTATCGATTATTTTTATGTTTATAATAAGAGCATAAACAATAATTTTTTAAATGGTATTCACAGCTCCGCGTGCCGAAATAATTGCTCCGCATGCCACTTTGGGCATGCGTGCCATAGGTTCGCCACCCCCGCCTTAGAATATGCCAGGCCACATAGGGCATGTCACGTGTATCCCACCCAGCCCTCCAAACAAGGTATCTTGTTTCTCCCTTTTCGAATATGAACAAATGAGGCCTGGGGGCCTGATCACATGTGTGGAGCCACAGATGTACGATAGTTTGTGGCAGATTCGAATCCAGAATCGAAACTAAGCCCTCAACTACCAAGTTTAATTCCTTCTTCCAACTACTCAGAACTGATCACTAGATTTACCCCCCTGTCTCAGGGCCCTCTATTTTCATGCTAAAATTAATACTTACTCATTCCATATATAGGGCCCAGCAGAAGTAATGCCCTTTTTAAAGTAATATAGTGTGCTTGTGTGTGATAATGTTATGTTACAGAATTTTGTAAGAAAAGATGTGGTATACATTATCAGCTTATAAAAAAGAGGGGTGTTGGGGAAGCCAGTATGGCTCAATGGGTTAGGCACTCACTTTGCAGCCCCGGGGACCAAGGATCGAGTCTTAGTCCTGGCCCGTGAGGACCCATATGCTGAACTGGGGAGTTCCCCCAGTTCAGTTCTCACCGGGTGGGACCCCAACCCTGTTCCTGCCCTGTGCGGCCCCGCACCCACCTGTGGAATGAAACTATGTGGAAAAACCAATGATGTGCAACTATGGAGACTGTTCTGGGCCCTCCCCCTTCTCTCTGTCTCTGTCTCTCTCTCTCTCTTTCTCTCTCTTTCAAAAACAATAAAAATAAATCTTTTAAAAAATAAAAGGGGGGGGGGCGGGTGTTAATTCTGCCAGACCCTGTATATACATTGAGAATTGTTTGTCTGAGATGGATTCAGCAGCAACATAACCAGGCTAAACCTTGTCATTAAGCTCACATTCTAATCAGGGGGTTTGTGGGGCCAGGACAGATAGAGGGAGAAGAAGTAAATAATACATAGCATGTAAGTAAGTGATGATTGTTTAGGGAGAAATAGGAAAAAGCACAGGCATAGGGTGGATGGTGAGGGAGTGTTCCAGAATTGCAGTTGCAGTTTTCCATGGGGAGGTCAGGAAAGCCCCACTGAGAAGAGGACAGGTGAGCAAAGGCCGGAGGAGTGCAGGGAGAGGCTGCGAAGCTCTACGGAGGGTGCTGGGGCAGAAGGAAGGAAGGGAGGATGCAAATACCCTGGGTGGGGGAGGGAAAATAGCTTGTTCAGGAGGGTGAGGAGGTTGGCGGGCTGTGGTAACAGCCAGCCAGGGGAGCTTTCCTGAGCCTGGGAGGAGGGTTGGTGAGGAGCTGATGAGTTAGAGAAGCAGATTGGAGAGCCAGATTGCTAACATCTTAAAGGACATGAAAGGGAATTCAGTGTTTGCTCTGCAGCCAGATGGGAGCCATGAAGGCTTGTGAGCAGGAATGTGACATGATCAGATGCATCTTTAGAGAAATAACTGGCAGTACAGGGAAGGTTCAGCTGGAGAGGAGGGAGACTTAGTCATGCACATAATAATTGTTGACAAAGTCACACAGTGTACAGTTTAAGTGCTGTGGAATGATGATCCATACCTCTCTTCAATTTTAAAATGTTCCTAAAAGAACAAATAGAGGCCTGTGTTTAATGTTATCGTCTATTATAATCTGTGTCAAAGCACAATCTGATATGACTGACTTTTTTTTCTTGGAGGCCTGTCCTGGTTTGACAACTTTTCTTCTGAAATTAAAGGGGAGGCTGGGATGGCTCAGCGGGTGATGCGCTCGCTTTGCAGCCCCGGAGACCAGGGATCGAATTCCGACTCTGGCCCATGTGGACCCATATGCTGAACGGGGGCGTGCCCCCAATTCAGTTCTTGCCGGGGCCTATGCAGGAGGCTCCTGGCCCAGTTCCTGCCCTGCAACAGCCCCACGCCCACCTGTGGAGTGAAACTATATGGAAAACTAATGCTGTCAACTATGGAGACTGCTCTGGGTCCTCCCCTTTCTCTCTGTCAAAAACAATAAAATAAATAAATAGATAAAATTATAATCTCTTTTGATGCATGAGTGAGTGCTTTGTAAGTATTCATCCCTCTATCCACAGGGCTGGACCCTTCAGGGTCGCAGTTAACTATTTTACTTGGTGCCTGAACGCACCCATCCAACTTACTTGAAATTAAATTCCATTTCAATTTAATATATGAAAAAAGAAAGATGGCAATTCAAAAATGTGCCATGTTTTCTATCACAGAATGACATTACAGATATAATACTGTTCAAATTACAGTATTGCATTCTAAAAGAGAAAGAGAGCATTTCCTCCAAAGACCAGCAGTCTGAACCAAGTGTATGCATATGCTAATGCTCAACTGAACTCCCCCCATGATGAAAGAGGAGTTTATATTCTTGGTGTTGGTATAGCCTGAGCTCAAAGCCTCATTTCTTGCCTGGCCATTCTGTGCCAGACACTTTCACACAAATTTTTATTTAATTTTTAAAGCACAATATAGGCGTAATTTCACTCGTGACAAAATCAAGTCTCAGAGGTTTAAATAACTTGGTTAAGGACAAACAGCTCTTACCTAATGTGAGTGGTGCTTCGATTTCACCCCTTCTTCACACCTTATGAGAAAATATGCTTGATGTGTAAAGCAAAATATGCATAAATGTGTGAAAGGGTCCTAAAAATCTTGTTTTTCATAGAAGATTTTGAATGTTGTGTGTTGTGAAGATTTATCTATCTCATTAATAAATATCAAATCTCTTTCTAACTATTTCTTTCTGTCTAGGCTGACCAGACGTACCGTTTTAAATGGGACAGAAAATAATGGTACTGTCCCATTTCAAATGGTGCATATGGTCAGCCTACTGGTACCTTGAATTTAGCTAAGTGAGACTAGGCTGGCCAGATGTACCATTTGAAATGGGATAATACCATTGTTTTCTGTCCCATTTCGAATGGTACATCTGGTCAACCTACTTCTATCACTGGTCAGGATGCAGTTATCGTATTTTCCGGCGTATAAGACAACCGGGCATATAAGACGACCCCCTAATTTTACAGTTAAAACATAGGTTTAGGCCTATATTCGCTGTATAAGACTACAGCCTCGGAAGTGGGGGGAAGTCTTATACAGCGAATATAGGCCTAAACCTATGTTTTAACTGTAAAATTAGGGGGTTGTCTTATACGCCCGGTCGTCTTATACGCCGGAAAATATGGTATAAGAAAGGTTGAAAAAATTTAATAGATTTCTTTTGTTTTTGCCCTCCTGGACGTAAAAGTCTTAGTAAAGATTAGCATTTATTACTCAAACAATTAATAAGATACATAGCTAATTTTAGTGAATAATTGATGAAATCAAAATAAAAATTTATTGTATTATGTAAAAAATGTAAACTATTTGACTTTTCCTACATTTTTTACCCCCCCCATCCCCACGCAAATTCTTTTTTTTTTTGTAAATGGAACCATTGAAGCTTTATAAGCAAGTTGGTGACATTCAGACTTGCTTTATTTTTCTTTTTATTAATTATTTTTTACATTTGATGGCCCCTTCCCATGCCCTCCCCCTGACCTCCCCTCTCACCGCCCCAGCCCCACCCCCAGGCAACCACCAAACCACAGACTGCGTCCATGAGTTTTTGTGTCTTTGTTACTTTCAGTTTTATATTCCACCTGAGTAAGGTCATATGTTTCTTGACTCAGTCTGACTTATTTCACTTAATAAGATGTTTTCAAGGTTCGTCCATGTTATCAAAAATTGCTATATTTCATCTTTTCTTATCGCTGAGTAGTATTCCATTGTGTAAATGTACCACATCTTCTTTATCCAGTCATCTATCAGAGGACACTTTGGTTGTTTCCATGTTCTGGCCACTGTGAACAGTGCTGTGATAAACATTGGGGTATGTATATCTTTGCGAATTAAGGTTTTCAGCTTTTTTGGGTAGATGCCCAGAAGAGGGGTTGCTGGGTCATATGACAGTTCCATTCCTAGTTTTCTGAGGCATCTCCACACTACCTTCCACAGTGGTTGTACCAACTTACATTCCCACCAGCAGTGTATGAGGGTTCCTTTTTCTCCACAGCCTCTCTAGCATTTGTTATTCCTTGTCTTGTTGATTATAGCCATTCTAACAGATGTGAGATGGTATCTCATTGTGGTTTTAATTTACATCTGCCTAATTGCTAGTGATGTTGAGCAATTTTTTATGTGTCTATTGGCTGTTTGTATGTCTTCAGGGAAGAAGTATCTGTTTAGCTCTTCTGCCCATTTTTTAATTGGATCATTTGGGGTCTTTTTGTTGAGTTGTATGAGTTCTTTCTATATTTTAGATATTAGCCCCTGATCAGAGGCATTGTTTGCAAATATATTCTCCCATTCAGTTTTTTGTTGTTGTTGATGGTGTCCTTTGATATATAGAAGCTTTTTAGTTTGATATAATCCCACTCATTTATTTTAGCTTTTACTTCTCCTACCTTTTGGGTCAAGTTCATAAAGTGCTCTCTGAACCTAAGGTGTATAAGTTTAGTACTGATGTTTTCTTCTGTGCACTTAGTTATTTTGGGTCTTATGTAGAGGTCTTTAATCCACTTTGAGTTAATTTTGGTATATGGTGAGAGTTCACAGTCCAGATTCATTCTTTTGCCTGTGGTTTTCAATTTTCCCAGCACCATTTACTAAAGAGGCTTTCTTTTCTCCATTGTATATTTTTTGCTCTTTGGCAAAAATTATCTGTCCATATATTTGTGGGTCTATTTGTAGGTTTTCAGTTCTGTTCCATTGATCTGTATGTTTATTTTTCTGCCAATACCAAGCTGTTTTGATTGTTGACTCTTTATAATGGCTGTCCCAAAATTCACGCAAAAAGTAATTTTGATAGAAAACACAGGTTTATAATTAAAAATTGTAAATTTTTTATTGATTCATAAAGGATACAGTATAGGGTTATGTTTGGAATAGCATATCAGATAAATGGCCTCCACAGCTATCTTGCAATTTAGGCACAAAAACTGGATTATCATGTCGCGATAGCAAGCACCATTAACTGTTATTGCCTGATCAGCCGCATTTTCGAAGAAGAATGGTCCGATGATGCCTCCAGCCCAAAATACGCACCAAACAGTGACATGTTGTGGATGCATTTGTTTCTCAACAATGACCCGTGGATTTTCTGAACCCCAAATGTGACAAATTTGTCAATTAACCAAGTCATCAAGATGAAAATGAGCCTCATCGCTGAAGATGATTTTGTTAGAAAAATCAGCATCCACTTGTTGTTGTTCCATAATCCACTCAAGAGAACTCTTAATCGCTGTGCGTGGTCAGTAGGCTTCAGTTCTTGAGTCAATTGAACTTTGTAAGCATGAAGATGCAAATCTTTCGTGAGAATACGCTGCAGAGAGCTTCTCGAAATGTCCAATTCTTGACCACAGTGCCGAATGGATGTCCCTTGACTCTCAGCAACACTCACGAACTGCTTCGATGTTTTGTGTTGAATGACTTGTTGGAGGACGGCGTGAGTGTTTAAGATCACTAATTGATCCAGTCTCCCTAAATGTTTTAATTAGTCTTTTCACAGTTGATGAAGTTAAATCACTATTCCGACCATATTTTGTACGAAAATTGCGAACTGTAGCTGCCAAACCTTCATTATTTTTAAAATATTGCTCAACACTGAAAACGCATTGTTCTTTTGTGTAGTCCTCCATTTTTAATAACCCTGAACTGTCATCTGTCACGCTGTCTTTTTTTTCATTGGCAACACTTTACCGTACAAATGACGCAAAATTCAAATCTTGCGTGAATTTTGGGACACCCATTAGTATAGACTAAAGTCTGGGAGCATGATGCCTCCAGCCTTATTCTTTTTTTTGGAGGATTGCTTTGGCAATTTGGCGTCTTTTGTTGTTTTATATGAATCTGATAATGTTTTATCTATTTCTTGAAAGAATGTCTGTGGGATTTTGATGGGAATTGCATTAAATCTGTATATTGCTTTGGGTAATATGACCATTTTAACTATGTTGATTCTTCCAATCCATGAATATCTTTTCATTTCTTGGTAACTTCTTCAATTTCTTTTAATAGTGGCTTATAATTTTCCATGTCTAACTCAGTCTTGTTCTTTGTTAAGTTTATTCCTAAGTATTTTATTCTTTGTTTTGATTGCAAAAGTTATCATTTTTCTTATTTCTTTTTCTGAAGTTTCACTGTTTGCATATAAAAATGCTGTAGATTTCTGTACATTGATTTTGCATCCTGAAACTGTACTATATTCATTTATTATTTGTAATAGTTTTCTGGTGGAGTCTTTAGGTTTTTCTATATAAAGGATCATGTCATCTGCAAAAAGTGACAGTTTAACTTCTTCATTCACAATTTGGATGACATTTATTTCTTTTTCCTGCCTAATGGCTCTGGCTAGAATGTCCAGGATTATGTTGAATAGCAGTGGTGACAGGGGACATCCATGTCTTATTCCTGATTTTAGAAGAAAAGGCTTCAGTTTTTCCCTGTTCAGTATGACCTTTGCTGAGGGTCTCTTGTATATGGCCTTTATTATGTTGAGGTGCTTTCCTTTTACATCCATTTTTTTAAGTGTTTTGATCATAAATGGATGTTGTTATCTTGTCAAATGCTTTTTCTGCATCGATTGATATAATCATATGGTTTTTATCTTTTATTTTGTTTATGTGGTGTATCACATTGGTCAATTTGTGTATGTTGAACCATTTTCCTACTTTTAAGTGAACTTATTTTTATTGTTTCTATCAAGGAGCTGAATAAATGTCATCATTGCACAAATGTTTGCTGACCCCTTCCTATCTACTGGGCATTGTTCTCGAAGCTCAATAAATAACAGTAAACAAAATAACCACAAGTTTCTGTCTTTTTAGAGCAAACATTCGGTTTAAGTTTGTAGTATGTTGAACCATAGATGTATGAAGCATTACTCATAGAGCAGTTTACAGATGCACCAAGCTCCCATCAGGATCCTAGGACATCTGTAAGTTTTAAAAGTTATGCAGTGGATTGTGATTAGGAACCTCCAGTTGAGAAACTTCTGTAGATGGAAGTGGTCATGCTCACATTATTCCTCCATGAGAACCATTCTTGCTCCTCTTTTCTTACCCAGTCTGCGTCCTTTGGTGAAACACAGAGAAAGATTCGAGAAAACACAAGGCACAGAATTCTTGCTTTGAGAATGTATGGTTGGCTCCACATTTTAAATGAGTGATAAAATGTATTTCAGTTTTACAAATGGAATGCTTTTAATCCATTAGAAATATTGATTCTACAAAATAGAAATAAGGAAATGATCTTATTTTACTTTGCATAGATACATAGAGTTAACTGTATTGTAAAACTTTACTGGATTATCAAGTACTGAGGTATATTAAACCACCACCCAAGAAACAAGTGTAAATTGGGATGCCAAGAAAGGTCAGCAGGTTGAATGCTTGCCTTATAGTCATGAGGTCCAGGGATCGAATTCCAGCCTGTGCAAACCCTCATGCTAAACTGTGGTGCAGCAACTGGTAACCACCAAGCCCAGTGGTAAAGGTTCTTGCCTCCCCCCATCCAGTTCAGTTCCCACCCGCAAGACCTCACATCCACCTGTGTGGAATGAAACTATGTCACAAATAATGATGTACAATTATGGAGACTGCTCTGCCCCACCCCCCTCCATTGAGACACTCTCTCTCTTTCTCACTCTGTCTTTCCCCTCTCAAACAATAAAATAAATCTTTAAAAAAGAAACGTATATATGCCGTCACATATTATCTGAACTAACTTAAGATATTGGGTATTAACTACTTTTCAGCATTAATTCTCATCTAGAGAGTCACATTCCTTGTTTTGTTTTTTTTGGGGGGGGGTTGTTTTGTTTTTTGCTTTTATTTTCATTTTGCTTTTTCAAATACCAATTATCTTTTGTTATAAGGACAGAGTGTTATTGGCAGATCTTTCCAGTTCTCAGCCTGACCAAATCCTCCTCACATGGTGGGCTTTTGCTCAGCCGTTCTCCCCATAAAGGATAAATCACAATACCCATCTGTCCTTGACTCTTTAGTTCCAGAGAATGTTTAAATATACAGTGTTTTTCAGTTAATTAAATGTCAAGACAACTAAGTTGTAAATTCTGTGCAGAAATCGATTTCTAGATCAGAAAAATTTTAGCTCACTGGAATTAATTTGCATATATCTTGTTTCATTGTTGCCTCAATGTTAGGAAAGAAAGTAAGAAAGAAAGAAAGGAGAAAGGAATAGCGGGGAATATGTGATTAGTCCAAATGGACAGACTGAATTCATTGGAAAAATATAATTAGCCTTTAAAAACCAACTTCATTAAACATGAAATAATTTGTAGAAAACAAAGGCGGTTTATGCAAATTCTGGTATGCCTATTTTATGTTAGCCCTTCTCTAGATTTATGGAGGGCTGAGATAACTGGTCCTCCATATTGAGTGGAAGGAGAATTATTTCTTTGGAAAACTGAGGCTGTGCTGTTGGCTGTGTGGAAGATGTTTAACTCTTTCACAGAAAGAAAACAGTGAATGGAAAGAGCATCAAAATCAAAATGACCAACGGTAACAAGGGCTCCTCACTAATGTGGCTGTGAGGAAGCTCTGAGCTGTGAGCAGAGCCGTTACCAGGGCACAGCCTGTGGTCCTTACTACCTCAGAAGGCCAAGTACATACTAAGTGCTCTCTCTTCCATGTTTGCTTTCTCCTTTTGTAAAATTTGGGTTAGGTACTAGTGGTAAAACTACCTTTTCCCCCTTGGCAACTATGTAGTAATGAACATATGTTTATATATATTTTTTCTTTCTTTCTTTTTTCTTTTTTTTTTGAGGGAGGGCTATTTTTGTTCAGGCCACTGTGTGTGACTATCGTATTCTGGATAAACCCTAAAGCAGGGGTGTTCAACCTTTTGACTTCCCTGGGCCACATCAAAAGAAGAATTTTCTTGGGTCACACATAAAATACACTAACACTAACGATAGCTGATGAGCTATAGATAGATAGATAGGCAGATAAAAATAAATAAAGTTGCAAAAATATCTCATAATATTTTAAGAAAGTTTATTAATTTGTGTTGGGCCACATTCAAAGACATCCTGGTCCACACGTGGCTCATAGGCCACTGGTTGGACAAACTTGCCCCTAAAGCATAAAAGCAAAGTGGTCTTGCTATCTCTGCAAAATCTGACATGCTCAGCAGGAATGTTGGGGGCGCTGCTTTGCATGCTATGTGAGTGTCTGCGCTTCAGATGCTACAAGCCCTACAAGCCCGTTTTAACAAGAGTGGTTTGATCTCTAACCAGAATGATTGTATCAAGTTTAATAAGAGTTTTTGTTGTAAACAAATTGAAACATAGATGGGACATCTTGACCTCAGCTTATAAAATAGTCCATTGGGTACTGAAAAACTTACTTGTGCAGGTAGAAAGAGGATACTTGAAGGAAAGAGGATATGTGAATAATACAAAGTAACAGAACACAGTAGCTTTGAGTCTCAGTTAAGAGTGAGGATACTTCATGACTCCTATTTAAAAAATAGTTAGTCATAGATTGAACTTTTATTAATGGGGATAATACTTGTCTTAGTACATCACGTTTTAGCTTAAATATCACCCATTCTTCCACATTTCCTCTCACTGCCCTTTCTCAACCATTCTGACCCATAAGTACCTCCATCTTTGTACCTGTAATTCAACATTAGAGTTCGAAACCTCTTAATGAGCTGGCTGGCACAGGGTTTAGTAAATGTGTACAGATATAATTGAGGAAATAATAGACAAATAGATATAAATGTGCTTGGTAGAATATGCATGAAAGGTTGCAGTAATGAAATGGGAAAAACCATGTGCTGGACGTATGATGAATAAATGTTCCAGGAAGTCTCCAATGGCATCTAATTATTGTAGTCAAATGCATTTTTGGAATTTATTGAGTAGTGTGTTTTTTTTGGTAACTTGTGTTGCTGTCATCATTCAATCAATTCTTCTAATCTCATTTCCATGTGAAGACTTCCCATTCAAGGTATTTATATTGCCACTGTCCAGAAGTATTACTCCTGAATATGAGCTGATGGACTCTTAATCTTCTTCTGAACAAAGGAGGAGGAACCCCTTTGGAATTTCTGGTAACATCAGATATATAAAATAATCTAATTATCTGCTGAAGGAATAGTCATTGAAGTGATATTCATCATCAGTTCCTATACGCGTTCTTTGTATTGCTCTAAGGCAAAACAAAGAGGCAAGTTTCTGAGCTAAATGTGCTCACCACTCAGTCAATTTCTGCAGTTTATTAGTAAATTCTGCAGTTTAATTTGCAGTTTATGTCAGTTATCTTAAATTGACCTGTGTGGTAAAATAAAAGGACAAGTGGACACTGGTCATCTGTATGATGTTCATATTGATGGATTTTTATGAACATTTTTGTTATGATGTTTTTGCTTATACTATCTTTTCTTTTAGATGCTGGACTGTGGGCCACTGTTTATTTATGTGACTACTTAGAGTAACTTCAGAGAGATAAAGAACTAGCAGGCCGAAAGAAAGACATAGGCACTCAGCCAGACAGACAGGGCTTCTCAGCTCAGACCCACCAAGGTATTTGTGGAGCCTCAATATTCCCATCTAAAAAATGGGGACAACAACAGAATCTACCTGAGAGCATTTGTAGTGAGTAAATAATGGGGTCCACATAAAGTGCTTAACATTGGGTGAAACACAGACTAAGCATTTAAAAACTAGGAGATATCATAATATTAACACATTCATATTTTAAAGGTATGTGAGACGATGTGAAAGGTAATGAATTTGATGGGGAGCCCATCAGGGCTACATATAGGATAGGCACTGCTGTGCTGCTCAAATGTAAGACCCCTTGTGTTGTAGTTCAGTGGTTCAGGAGATGCACAAATTTATGTACTGTTCACTTAAAGATCCTCTAGTGTCCCATGCCAGCATCATCTACTTCATGTCATCATGGTGATCACTTTCAAGGCCTCTCTGGTTAGCATCATTTCAGCACCTGGAGACAGTGCAAGAACCTGGAGCAGGGATTAGCCTCCGTTGGGTTCACTCCAATTTCACTAGGGAGAAAGTCACAGAACTCTTCACACTGCAAGGGAGGGTGGAAAAGGAATGCAACTAGGCACCCATATGTCAGCGTTGAGGAGGGGGGGGCACATCCCCTCTCAACTCCATTAGTTCTTCTGATCTAAAAATGATTTCACAGAAGAAAATAACCAGATTTAATTACATATCTGTATGGCGGGGGGGGGGGGTGTTGTCGTATAATACATAATACAACACATATTTGGTGTATTGTAAAATACACCTGGAACTTATGTAATTTTTACTAACTGATGCTACCCCAACAAATTTAACAATATATATTTATAATATGGGACTCTAGGACAAATGGGGCAATTGGGGCTTAAATGCCATCTTGAGCTAAGGGGAAAGGATGGGGTGTGGTTTCAAAGGAGAAGGGAGGCAGTTCACATGGTGGAAAAGCAAATGTGTGATTTTAATAAATGTTTGCTGGACCATCTCTAACAATGAGGCATAGAGAGGACTGATCACAGGGGCTTTGCTGGGTTTCTCCCTGTGTTTTACACCTAGTTCAAATTAAACTATAGTGATCTGTTACTATTATGATAGATCCTCTACCTAAATTCTTTTGGGCAGTTTGGGAGAAGATCAAAGGTTCTTTCTGAGTCTTTTGTTTCTTAAAAATAACCAGTTTAAAATAATCAGTATCTTGGGAAAGCTGGGATGGCTCAGCGGGTAAAGCGCTCGCTTTGAAGCCCCGAGGACCGAGGATCGAATCCCGGCCCTGGCCCATGCGGACCCACATGCTGAACTGGGGTGTGCCCCCAGTTCAGTTCTTGCCGGGACCTATGTGGGAGGCTCCTGGCCCAGTTCCTGCCCTGCACAGCCCCGCACCCACCTGTGGAGTGAAACTATATGGATAACTAACATCAACTATGGAGACTGCTCTGGGCCTTCCCCCTTCTCTCTGTCTCTCACTGTCTCTGTTTCTCTCTGTCAAAAATCAATAAAATAAATCTTTTTAAAAAATGTGAAGTTTCATTATATATATATGTTTTTTATTGATATTTACATAGAAGATAGATTGTTTTTTGTTTTTGATTTTGTTTTTAATTTATCTTTCGGGCAGCACAGTATTTCTATGAAAGAGCTATTTTGATAAGCTGCCTAAGGTAGAGGGCAAGACTGCAAAGGCATCAACTACTATGTGTAAAATAGGATTCTTTCTGAAATCTGCTAGAGTAAGTGAGCATCTGGACCTCCCCCAGATGTCAGTACTTCGAATGATTTCAGGTCAAAAATATAGAAATAGTTACCTGAAGGCAGGAGTTATATCTGTCTTAGTCACCAGGGTACAGCCTCAGGATTTAGAGGAATGCCTAATAGATATAGATATACATACACATACACATATACCTATACATATACTAGGGCTGTGCAGAGACATATCCAGCCATAAATGCCTCTGTTTTTCATATTCCATGGCTGGATACTTTCTGGACAGCCCTGATACATATACATGCACATATACATATACTACATATACACATACATATGCTGCATGTGCATCTACATCGCGATACAGAGAAGATATAGTTGATGGCTATAGTCAGTCCTCCTGTTTCGTGGTATGAATGAATGATTGTAGACATCTGAACATCAAGGAGGCCTCAGCTGACTCCTGGGTTGTACTAGCAGCCTGCATATGGGAAGATGTCATTTTTCAAGGGACCGTGGTGGTCAAAGTCAACAGAGGATATTTCCCGGGAGAATTTTTCTAAAGTTGTTCTTTGGCAGAGTGAAAAAAGTAACTCAATAGAAGCAGACAGTTTCTTCTGTTGACCTTTTGAACATCATAAATCACGTGTGACAGAGCCCATTCCTGTTTGAATTGTAGTGTCTTGTATGATTAGTAAAACTTTTGCTGGGTTAATTTATTTATTCATTTATTTGTTTTTTTCCAGTATTTAATTATTCCAGACACCGTTCTTATTAGCAAGTGATTGCAGTGACAAACATGGAAGACAAGACACCCTTTCCTAAATGGGCTTATAGTTTAGAGGCAAATTCTTACATGTCACCAGGCTATTAGGCATGTACAGACTGTGAAATAAAGAGCCTTCAAGGAAGTGGCTGTCAACTGTAGAGGCAGGTACAGAGGAAATGTGTCTGAGAAACACAGTTTGTGTTCTGTGTGAACAAAAACTTTTGAACCTAAACATCTTCTGCGTATTGACTCAGCAACTGTGTGATGGGACACCCAGAGCTGGCCTCGTTGTAACCTGTATGTTTCTGTTAGATGGAGGGTGATAGTGACTATTCTGCAGACCTTTCAGCACAGCACTGGGACCTCAGGAAGCTTTTGGAAAGAGGTTGGGTCATCTTTAGTTCTCGTACTAACTGAGGACACAGGGCAGAGGTCGAGATTCTCGGTGTCCTATAGTACATGGAGCAGCTTGGGACTGCACAGGACTGCTCTCTCCAAAATGTCACTGTCTCCCCCTTGAGAAGCATGGGAGGGTTCAGGTCATTCATTCCTCCTATCTGTGTTCTGACGATCCTGCTTCCCAGTCTATCCTGGGCTAAGCATATAAGAAGTCCACCCTCACAATGGAGCACGGGGCTAAAACAATGGGGGCCTCTGATGGCTAATGCTGTGTCCCTAAGGGGACTGTGATCCTTGGGCAGCCAGCCCCAAGCAGGGGACAGTGAGGAAGAAGAACTTGAAATCCATGGGTTATGGACTAATCCTCCAGAGGCTGGAAAAGACAGAAGTTTCGAGAAAGGAAGGTTTTCTTTCATAATGTGTCTGATTGTGGGAGAAAACAATGCCCAGTCTGATTCTCAGGTTAAATCATCAATGAATTTCAAGTGTGCAGACTCAAGGCTGTCCTACCCTGCCTTAAAAGGATTATGGGTTGGATTAAGGGACTTTTCTTTTTATTTATTTATTTTATTTTATTTTACTTTTTTTTTTTTTTTTTGACAGAGAGAGAACTGAACTGGGGGAGCTCCCAGCTCAGCATATGGTTCTGCGTGGGCCAGGGCTGGGATTCGATCCTTGGTCCCCAGGGCTGCAAAGTGAGCGCTCAACCCACTGAGCTATCCCGGCTTCCCCAAGGGACTTTTCTGTTCCACCAAAGCTTACAGGAAGTTCCCTACTTTCCTGAAATTGAATTCTCTACAGTTTTAATGTGATTTAGCCTTTCTTTGTTTTCTTAAAACTGCATCCAAAACATTTCCTTCTCAATGCTTCCATAACAAGGTTGGATATTCCAGAGGACTCTATCCTCCTATTTTTTTAAAGGAAATGTGTTCAAAACCACTGGGGGTATTGTGATCAAAGTTGTGAAAGGTTTCCCTTACCTGAGGTATGTCAGGGAGCCTCCAGGCTGAATTTTATAATCCATTGTGTTTTATTTTGGGAACACAATAAAGCTTTACTTACCAGGAAGTGCTTTATCTGTGAACCTCAAATATCTAGGACATAGTAAACCCAAGCAACAAAGTTCCTCATTTCTGTGTCAAAAATTGGAAAACTTGGGAAATCCGGGATGGCTCAGCGGGTTAAGCGCTCACTTTGAAGCCCCGAGGATCGAATCCCGGCTCCAGCCCAGGAACCCACGTGCTGAACTGGGGTGTGCTTCCCAAATGCAGTGAGGCCCCAGTTCAGTTCAAAAAATAAAATAAAAATAAAATACATTAAAAAATTGGAAAGCTTGCAGGCTCTCCTGGGAGTCAGTTCATTCTCAATTTACATATAATTCTAAGAAGCTTGGTTATCTGGTTCTCTAGCTTACAACTGATGGAAAAATTAACAGCTTCGGACTTGATTAGTGGAGGTTGAGGACTGGAGCAGGAGACTGCTAGCCAGAGACAGGTAGAGGGAAAAGGGTACAATTTAATTTGAGAACAAAAAAGAAACTCCAAAACTCTGCGAGTTTGGGACAAGGTTATGTTAAGAGGAGCTGTCCAGCTAGATAGTTCCAGAAGGGCTGCTGGTTCCCAGCTGGATATAGTTAACGACGATTGTAGTAACCATAGTATATAGAAGAAGGGAGAGAAGTTTTTTTGTTGTTTTTTTTTTGGTTTTTTTTTAAAGATTTATTTTATTGATTTTTGACAGAGAGAAACAGAGACAGAGAGAGACAGAGAGA
>PVKE010029880.1:0-19790 GCA_004027555.1 Craseonycteris thonglongyai | reverse complement strand
GCGCGAGCGAGCAGAGGGATCTTTCACGCCTTCTGCCACACATGGACAGAGAACACAGCCGTCTAAGAACCAGGCACCAGGCCCGAACAAGATACTGATGGATGCATCAGAACTTTGTCTTGAACTTCTAGCCGCCAGAACTGTGAGGAATAAATATCTATGTTTATAAGTCATCTCTTCTATGGTAGTGCTGTTATACGGTAGGGGCCTGACCTAAGGAGGCAGTTTAATAATTTCCCCAAGGTCTCACGGCAAATACCTCTTGAAATTTAGAGATAATCTCCATTTGGACTACAAAATATGCTGGTTTCCGAATCTGCTTCAATGAGAACAGGAGCAAAATTAATGAAATTGAAGTAATATAATTGGAAGTAGTTAAAATTATAATAATTCCAAGAACAAGTAAACTACGAATAATAAATCCCAATGAGCAATAACTTAGAATCATAATCAGATTGACGTTATCTTCCTCAAAAATCATTTTAAGTCTAGTTCCCCTGGTATTCCATCTTTTCTTGTAATATACTCTACTTTTCCTATAGTCCACGCTACGATGGTCTCACTGATATCTTAGCTATTGCTAAAAACATGAAAACAATGAGGCGTAGTCTAACTCCGGCACTTTATACTTGTTCACATGTCTGTGTGTGTGTGTGTGTGTGTGTGTTTATCCACGAGTTCTGACAATTAAGTTTGTAAACTCATCCTAGCAAAAGTGCTACACACCTTCCTGCTGAATATTGCTATGGTCACCTGCAAAGTCCTCCCCTTGGGAAGCTACGTACCAATGTCAGTGCCTAGTCCACCCTTCAAAGCAATTTTGAAACTCTTTAACGGGAATGGCCACCAGAGCCATCATCCTATTACGCTTCATATCCTGAATGTCATCAAAACATCTTCCTTTCAATATTGCCTTTATCTTTAAGTAAACAAAAAGTCATTGGGGGCCAGATCTGGTGAGTAGGGTGTTCCAATCGTTAGTTGTTTACTGGCTTAAAACTTTTTCACAGATGGTGTTGTGTGAGCTGGTGAATCGTCCTAATGCAAGAGCCACGAGTTGTTCGTGAAAAACTCAGGTTATTTTCGTCTAACATTTTCACACAGCCCTTTCAAGACTTTCGAACAGTCAACTTGGTTAACTGTTTGTACAGTTGGTACAAATTCATAATGAACAATGCCTCTCATATCAAAAAGATTAGCAACACCTTTGACTCTGGATTTAGATTGACGAAACTCTTTTGGTCGTGGAGAACCGGCTGACTTCCATTGTGCACGCTGACGCTTTGTTTCAGGGTTGTGTTGGTGCACTCATGTTTCATCACCAGTGATTATACTGCCGTTTTCTTCATGGCACTATCCCCAATCAACTTGGACTAACATGTCCCTGATGTCACGTCCACTCTTGCCAAGTTTCAAAAGAAATTTAATGTTTGTTCACTGCTCTAATTAAAGCTCCAACATTTGCGTGACGGCACACAAAAACACACAACAATAATACTGAACCCCACTCAGCAAGAAACCGCCACACGCTGACATGAACACAGCTGTGAGACATGGATATACCAAGGTTATGAAGCCTCACCGAGTTGTTTGTACAGAGCTGCCCATGTAAGAACAACTTAATTGTCAGACGTCATACTGAAGGGTAGGAACCATTTAGAAAGTGCTTTAAGTGTGGCACATATAAAAAATTAAATATGCTGCAAACCCTGGGAAACCTTTGCTTGGATAGACAGATTTTCAATTCAAATCACAGGTGCATGGCTTCACTGGGTAACATTGTGAACGTTATTTAATTTCTGTAGATTTCAGCTCAAGAAATGTCTATATTGGCTTCTCAAGTCTCCTGCCTCAGGAGTCAGAAGCATGGCCCCTGCCCTTTTGGATTTTGCACGCACCTCTGAGAACCGCTGTGGGTAGAACCAGGCTGTCTGAGTTTGATCAGGTCGGGTCTGGGTGTTAGGAAACCCTGTGTCTCCCACTAAGCTCTGACTCTTATGCGGGAGGCTAGACACAGGGGGCCCTCTGCATTGTTAGCAAAGGGTGGGGAGCACTTACCCTAGACTCCTGCATAGAGCATCATGAATAAGGAGCCTCTCTCTCTATTTTATTGCAATTTTAAGTTTTGCAAGTGGTTCATTTCCACGCAAAAGTTCTTAGCCCGTTTTTAATCAAAAGAAGTAATATCTTTCTGACGATATAAATAAATCCTGTAATCCAGACACACACATGTATACACAAGCACATTTTGTAATTCATTCAACAGTATCTGGTTGTTGTAAGAATTTGGCTGTCAGTCTATACCCAGTGGGCTATAAATGTACATACATGTGCTAAGAAAACTGAGTGACAAGTGAACGACCACCTAACACTCTTAGGCGTACAGCAGGTCACCTACTTTTCTCCTTGCAGTAATAGATTTGTTTTAAAAAGTGTAAATATTTAGATATTGTTTCATCACATATAACAGCCAGCTATTTAAAAATTGTTAAAATTATGATGAAATACAAAACACTCATCATTTTAAATAAGACTAATGCAATATCTAAAATAAAGTGAGAAATACAACTTTTCTATTTCAACTTAATACAAGTTTTGTCCAAATCATCTTGAATACTATTGTTCCTTCAAAAAAAAAATTTCATATTTCAATATGAAATGGACAACTGTGCATATGCAAAATCTTTATGCTGGGTTATAGTGTCCCTTGTAAGTGGTTTACTTATGATTAATGATGGACAATTCTTGAATATTCAGATTGGTAAATGTGCTGCAGCTTTTTAATTGCCAAATTCTACTCACCCCCAGATTGCCTTATGACTGCTTGTGTTCATTTTAAATATGTGCCACACTTTAAGCATTTTTGACCTGGTTCCCACACTTGTATGTATGTATGGATGGATGTTTGTGTCCACACACATACACACACACACACATATACATATACACACTACACAGAGGGTGTCAAAATCTATGTACATTTTAAGAAAGGAAAGAACTGTGTTAAAATTGTAATACTCAATGTATGTTAGTAACAAAAGACGAATACAAGTCATGTTTGAGTTCTGCCATTATAAGAGATGCTCAAAGTCATTACCATCAGCGTCCAGACACTTCTGATGACGACGAACTACTGCTTGAGCCACGTTGACCAAAATGTCCACTTGTATCACTGCACATGCCGTATCCATAGACCATGAGTCTCAAACTTATCCTTAATGCATGCAGTTGTTAGGCATGTTGGGTATTGTGTTACATCACATACTCTCTTCTTTGACTCCCACTTCCACCACTTTAATTGCATTCCTTATCATCATGTCTGCTTAATTTTCTTACGCTTAATTTCTTTCTAATATATGACATGCTGTATGTTATATTTACTTATTTTGCTTTTGTCGTTCCTACCTAGAATAGGTGCTAAGAGAGAACTGGAGTTTGTTGCTGTTGACAGTGGTCGTGATTTTGACACTTGGAGATAACCTTGATTTGTTTCGTTGTTATTCTTTTTTGGTCACTTATATAATGCCAGGGCCCAAAGCAATGCCAGTTACATAGCAGGCATTTGATAAGCTCTTGTTGAATGAATAAATGAAAACAAATATAAGCAGGCATTTTAGAGGACCCGTACTTAGATTTAACAATGTAGGATTTAATGTAATTTTACATCTCACAAATTCTAAACCAAGCTATGACTTTATCATAGATAACAAAAGCAAACAAATAAATCTCCATTATTAAAAAAAAATCAAGTCTCTAGAAATACAATATTCTGTGTTCTACTCTTTTCTACTTTATCTTACTTACTTCAATTCATTCACTTTCATTTGGATAAATATTTATAGCTCATCCCAAGGACCTTGCTAACTACTAAAAATGCCATCATTACATGTCCGCTATTTGCTAGTGGTGTGACCTTGACCAAGTGTCTCAACGTCTATAGTTTTTGATGTCTTCCTCTGTAAATTGTGACTAAAGAAAGTAACTATTCATCAGGTTGTAATGACGATGTCTTAACATGAGAGAACATGAGGCACAGTAACCTCAGCAAAGCATCTGCACTGCCGTTGTCCTATTGGAGTCACCCAATTAATACTGTTCTCATCACTTCTGAACCATAATGATGCTGATAAAGAAAACCTAATAGAGTTGCACTTGCATGCATAGAGACTTAGTATCTCATAGAAAAGGTAAAAAAAGCTAATTTTAAAAGCACAGATAGGAAAGCAGATTGTATGCAACAAAGTTACTTTCACAAAATAAAGCTCATCAACGCTCTTCTCAGATTCCCAACTCTCTCTGATTCTGCCAAATTACAGCTCTTCCTACTTCACCCTCACGCACACTTACATGAAGCCACCATTTGGAAGATAATTAGGAGTTTTAACCTTTTGATATGCACTTTATTTTTCTTCCTTGTCTATAATGATACTCGGGCAAGGACAACTTTCCATTCAACATGACTACAATTATTGAGAGTAGTTTTACTTCATTCTGCAGTCGATGTTGCTGTCACTTCAGGGGATTTTGAAATAAATCTAAATGCAACTGAAGAGTTTCTGCTGAGAGGAAGGAATAGGGAAGCACGTGTACTTACAGTGTATCTCTAGCACCTGCATCGCCACCTGAGGCGTGGCATTAAGGGACTCATGGTCTACTCGGCAGATGACCGCCACTCCATCGTCACTCCGGTCCACTCGGAAATCCAGTGTGCTGCTTACAGTGAAAGTCTTGCGATTTGCATCCTCTTCTTTTAAATATTTCACGTCTGAAATCACAATATAAATTTTAGAAGTCTGTGATATCCTCTTTCAAAAGTTGATCCCGTTTACTGGAAACTGACTGGAAGCCCCTTCTCCTAATCTTTCTCAAATGTTTATGAGCAAATATTTGTTTCATATGGAAGCCATTTGAATTTGAGAAAACAATGCAACCACTTCAAAAATAAATGTGAAAAGTTAAATGTGGCAATAATAGGGCAGGACAAAGTACTTTTATTCATTAGTGAAAGATGTTTTGTTATACTTCACTTGCAAAATCAGGTCATTTTTCAATACGAGTATTAATCTCCCATTTTAGATTTCAGTTTTATTACAAAATAATCTTAATTCTCTGAGCCATAGGCACCCACCACTGGTAAGAGCAAATTCACAACTATTTGGTTATGCCTAAAAGGAAGGACAATGTATTTGAGTTAAAATTTTAACATTAACGATGTTCAGTGAATATAATTGCTAAGATGAGAAAATTTTCATCTTTGTTAAGAAAATAAGGAAGACTGTCATGTGAATATTTACATACATACATAATATATGTCTGTGTCTACGTATATGTAAACATGTTGAGATAAGTGCTCTTCATTTGGCTGAAGAATTCATTTTAATATGAATGAGAATGCTTTCCTAAAGATGTGAATTCATTTATCGATATTTAAAGTTACTGTTCACAATTCAGATTTTTCATTAAATGGCACACTTAAGAATTATTTGTTTTCTGTAGATAAAAGGTTTAATAATTTTCATCTAGTTATTCATCAGGTCTAAAGTAGCTGATAAGAAGGGGGCAATTTTAATGATTTAGAATCAAAGTCAGGGATGCTAGGATAGATCAACAGGTTGAGCACTCTCCTTACAACTGCAAGGTCCAGGGATCGAATCCTGACCCCGGCCTGTGCAAAGCCACATGCTGAACTGCCACACCAAGCCCTGTGGTGAAGGTTCTCACCTCCCATGTGGGAGGCCTCCAGCTTGGTCCCTGCCCCACATGGTTCCACATCCACCTGTGTGGAACGAAACCAGGTCACAACTAATGACGTACAACTATGGAGACTGCTCTGCCTCACCACCCCCCCTCTCTCTTTCTCTCTCTCTCTTTCTCACTGTCCTTCTCTCAAGAAATAAAATAAATCTTAAATTTTTTTTTTTAAAGAATCAAAATCTCATACTGTTAAAATATCATAACAAGATGTTAAATATAGTTGAGTGGAAAAAGTTCTGTTTTCTAAACTTACATTTCAATTGAACGATGATATATTCAGAAAGAGACGTCTGCATAAAATGCATTGAATGTTTCATTTTGCCATGAATTAATTTATTTTCAAAACTTTTATAGGATAACAAATTAAGTTCAACTTCTCTATTTTTGTGCTTGTGGTACGTGGTGGTTAGAAATTGTGTCCTCATATTACTGTATTTACATTGTATACATTAGATGTTTTCTATAATAAAAAGATTTTTTTTAATCTGGCTAGAGAAATTCCTTAAGTATACTTCTCAACAAAAATTGTTTTGCTAAATATTTCTTGGTTAAGTCTCAAAAATATATAGCAGTTTTTACATTATGCATTTTTTATGAGATTTGGATTATAGAATGGCAATCTGCTTATATTTGGAATTTTAGATTGTTTATCTCAAAGAGCTATGGTGGGAAAAAAATGGCAGATGAAGTCTCAAAAGTATATACCAGTTTTTACATTATGTATTTTTACGAGACTTGGATGGTAGAATAGCAATCTGCTTATATTTAGGATTTCCAATTGTTTATCTCAAAGAGCTATGGTGAGAAGAAATGGCAGATGTAAGTATAAGTTAGACGGTTGGAGCCCAACAAATCCATAATTTTAAAAGTTCTGAGTCAGGTTAGCTAAGGAGCCAAGGAAAGGGTCCTCTAGACTTCTGCACCTCCAAACCCGTCATAAAGTATCAGATCTTAGACGATTGCTCCACATCCATCCTCCCAGATTTATAACATAGGTCACCTGCTTCTAACAGATCTGTAGTTTCTGGCCACTTCTGGACTGGTTCTTTCCAAAGAACATCCTACAAGGTGAAGATTCCCGGGAAGTTGCCGTGTTACCACAACAGTTCTAATCACCCTGAGCAGGGCAATATTCACTATTCTGATATATTTGCTCTCCTCACCTTTGTGATTCGGATCCTGTTTAAACAGCCCTGGAAAGAGATATTCTCATTTTTATAAAGGGAAATCCTCCTGTGGTGGCCTCATGGGTCAGACTTATACCAACGTGGCCCAGTTTCCTTTAAAGTCCTTTTTTTGATGGATCAGATGATAACTTTAGTATATGAATGAAAGAAAGCTATTCCCAATTGATATGATTGCTATTAACGGTATTTCAATGAGTTAACACCAGTGTTAGCTGGCTGTATGTCCTCTTGCAATAGAGAAGACAAATTGTGAGCATTATAGGAAATAACTTGGCTTTATTCTCAAAATTTTGGAGTGACCACATTGGCCAACTGGATAGGTTGTGCAACTACTACTTAAAAGAAGTTCTATAGAGCAAGATTGCTAAAACAAAACTACATCATTTGTAGAAAATAACCACTTCCCCCACAATGTGAAAATTGACATAAAGTGACTAGGTCTCATTAACTCATTCATTAACTTAGATGGATATTTGAAAACCAGTTTGTCTTAGAGTAAATATCAGTTCTTTTTTCCAAAGGCTAAGTGTTGAAAGGTATTTTACAAAGCATTTTTCTTTAATAGTCAAGGTAAGAATTTAATTTATATACATGTTATATTTTTCCTAGACCAAAAATGTTGAAGCCACGTCTTACATTGCAGAATGTTAAAGTCTGGTAACCACTATCACTTTTCTTTTTTTGACAGAGAGAGAGAGAGAGAAAAAAAAAAAGAGAGAGAGACAGAGAGAAGGTGGGGAGCCCAGAGCAGTGTCCACACCAGACATCATCATTAGTTTTTGACAGAGTTTCATCCCACACAGGTGGGTGCAGGCTATGCATGGGGGTAGCTGGGCCGGAGGCCTCCCTCACGGGAAGCTCAGCCCAGCAGGAACAATATTTAAATATCTGTGAAGACGGAATATTTTATAACACTAAGAACAATATAGCACAGGCCAGGACAACCATCAGGAAAACATAGAGTCCATTTACTTAAAAATTATTAAGGCAAAGTCTTAAATTATTTTCACCCCAGTGAGTGATTAAGCCCATGTTTTAACTCTCTATTTAGTTTTCTGTGACTTAGAAAAATACTAGTAACTGGTTTGCCCAGTCTAAGCGAGAAAACATAGAGTAAAAAAGAGAGTCAACACCTTTAAGTATTATTAAGGTAAAGTCTGAGACCACTTTGATTGTAATGGTTCATTTAATCTGTATATACAAACCTTGAGCTTTTACCATGTTTGACACCATGCCAGATTTTGAATTAAAAAGTTAAAAGAGGAAAAGCTGGGATGGTTCAGCAGGATAAGCGCTCACTTTGCAGCCCTGGGGTCCAAGGAGCAAATCCCGGCTCCGGCCTGTGTGGACCCGTGTGCTGAACTGGGGTGAGCTTCCCATGCGGGAGGCCCCCAGCCCAGTTCCTGCCCTGCGCATCCCCTGCCCACCTGTGTGGAATGAAACCATGTCAAAAACTGATGATGAACAACAATGGAGATGGCTCTGGGTCCTCCCCCTTCTCTCTGTCTCTCTATGTCTTTGTTTTTCCCTGTATCTGTAAAAAAACTATAAAATATCTTAAAAAAAAAGAAGAAAAAAAGTTATACAAGAAAGGGAATCCAAGTCCAATGATGAAGACAGATACATCAATATAGCATCTAAATAGTTTTAGTAAACTAGTGGAATGTTCAAAATATCGAAGAGAATAACAGTTTATGTATCAAGTCTCCTCTCTGATTCTCACCCTGTCAGCTATTTATTTTGAAAGAAGCACAGAAGGTAGACTATTTATGAGAAAAGTAGTGACTCGACAAATTAGTTAATAATTGTTGTGATAGTCTAAGAGAGGGAGTAGCTTGTCCTCAACAAAATCTTCTTTCTTGTCATTTTCTTTAAATAATCAGCAGCAATATGAATATTACTTATTATTTCCACACCATTAATATAATGAATTAAAAAGCCACATTTTTCAGTTTCAACAAAGTCTTCCTCTTTTCTCTCTTGCACTCTTAATTCATGATCTGTGAAGGTTTAATCTATGCACTTTGTGGAATTTATCTTAGACACTTTGAGCTTACTTCATACTTGACTAATTATTCATAAATACAAACCCCCCAAAAAGAGGTAGTCAGGGGAGGAAATAGAAGCCTTTTGCAAATCTGATTCCTGACCACAATAGTTTATTAGGAACTCCTTAATATTTTATATTGAACACATTAACAGTAAAAACAAACAAACAAAACCTAATATTTACATCTACGTGTGAGAATAAGTGTGTAATGCTCTGTAGTGTTTTACTTGATGAATTTGAATTCATACTGTTTATCAGAACCAGGTTTGCCTTCTAACAGTAAATCCCTCTTCCACATGGTGTTTTTGGCAGACATTCCTTGCTCACAATTTGCCATGTTCTATAACCTGTGACTCTAGCTAGATATGAGTAAACTGAAGATATGACCCTCCAGTGCCTAATCTCCAGGTGGCAGACATAAATCTTTATCCGCAAATACAATGTAATTAACAAGCGTGTTTCAGCTTTTCTCTCATACGAGTACATTTTGATGTGAGTTAAAAACAAACTTGAGGAAGTCAATGAAATGGAATTTATCCACCCGTGTTTGAGTATGTATGTGCATGCATACATACACATACACATGTATACATATGTGTGCATCCACAGTTGATCCTAGGAAGGTGGTAATTTAGTCAACCTAATAAGAGAGACTCACTCATGGGGTAGAGAATAGGTATGCAAAATAGAGGTAGTAGCAATTAGCTGGTTGCAGATGGGGACAGAAAGAAGCTAAATCACTCTGAAGTTAGCTCATTAGTGAACTCCGTATATTCAGGAAATAACCTTCATCCTCATAACTAGTATCCCTCATGCTCCTTGTACTGGGCAATAGCCAGCCAAACCTTACAGTGACTTCTTTTTGTTTGAGAGCAAGCTGAGAGACAATTAGTGGCATTAACCAAATATCTAAACATGAGTCATCGAATTTCTTTATTTTTTAAAGATTTATCTTATTGTTTTTGACAGAGACAGTAAGAGAGAGAGAGGGGGGGGGGTAGGGGTGGTGGGAGGGCCCAGAGCAGTCTCCACAGTTGTACTTCATCAGTTTTCAACATGGTTTCATTCCACACAGGTGGGTGGGGGCCATGCACAGCAGGAACTGGGCTGGGAGCCTCCCACATGAAAGGAACACCCCTTCAATCCAGGGGCTGAACTGGGGGGCAAGAACCAAACCGGAGGCCTCCTGCATGGGGGACACACCCCAGTTCAGCATATGGTTCCGCACAGACCGGGGCCAGGATTTGATCCCCGGTCCCTGGGGCTGCAAAGTGAGCGCTTAACCCACTGAGCCATCCCGGCTTCCCCAAGTAATCAAATTTCACTTGTAACATCTAAAAAATATTTTTATATTCTGTGCACTATTTTTCTTTAGGCTGAATAAAAATATTACACTTTTTGACTGACAAATATAAAAAGTTATTACCTGACTCTAAGCCTGACACCTCAGGGTAGTCACATAGCTGTGTAGATTATAAAGTTCTTCCTTCTCTCTAAGATTAAAAGATTTATTATATTTCATATAGAAAAAGGTGTCTTAGTGCAGACTTCCAAAGTAATAAAAATGGCAGAAATTTTTTTTAAATGCTTCATTAAACTGCATAAGAAAATAAAATTGTCTATCTGTTTGAACAAACTCTGTAAGCAGTAGCAAGTGTGACTTCTTTGATATATGTATGATGATGCAGTCCTAGTCACCAAACTATTTTATGTAGCATTCACCTACGTTGAAAAAAAAATCAACCTGCCCCTCCTTCACCGATTGTGAAAATGAATCATTTGCATCAGTAAAATATATGTGTTGAGAAACTGGCTTTCTGAATGTTCTAACGTCTCTCTATAGAATGCACTACCATAGTCTGGTTGACTATTTTTCAAAAGGTTTTCTTGTTTTCTGAGCAATGTAATATTTTTAAACTTCAATGACCTGTTTGGACATCCACAAGGTTCAATATAATTCATATATTCATAGAATAAAAGATATTTGGAATTTTAATTTAGTTTTTCTCATGTGTTGTTTTTATTATGTTATTACTCTTCTAGTCATCCTCTCCATTCTTATCTCTTTTTTCTTTTTATATTTTTCTCTCCAGGTAGTCTAAATTTATATATGTGTGTCTAATTTTCACACCCAGAGCTAGGTCAGAGTCTATACATTATAGATAATTAAAAAGTATGCTTTGAATTTATTAAAATAATGATTGGTTTCTGGTTAAGATGACAAGTAGGTAAATGCTGCACTTGCTTCCTCTCATACACATAAAAATGACAACTGAACTACAGAACTCCCCTCATTGAGAATCGCGTGAAATCTAGCTGAGTAGAAGTCTGACAACTAAGGACGTACAAAAGCAACCACCTTGAGACTCATGGAGGACAGAGACACGGAACTGTCTGGACCCACACCCACACGTGATGGTCAAAAATCGGGAGGAACATATCTGCCACAGACGCACCTTCTGAGGAGAAAAATGTCCAAGCTTCACACCAAGCTCAGGGTTCCAGGGCCAGAGAGAGAAGTACCCAGATAAGAGAAAAGCTAAAGGAGTTCATCATATGTGTTTGTGTGTGTGTGTGTGTATGAAAAAACTAATAACTAAATAGCAACAACTACATATCTATCAACTATTACTTTCAATGTAGATGGATTAAATGTTCCAATGGAAAGATAGGGTAGTGAAATGGATAACAAGATGCTTACATACACTATAAACAACAGATTCACTTCAGATTGAAAGACTAACAGTAAAGGGATGGGAAAGAGATATTTCATGAAAATAGCAATAAAAAAATTAAAAAAAAAGCTGAGGTAGCAATACTCATACCAGACAAAATAGACTTTAAAACAAAGGCTACAATATGAGATAAAAAGGACCCAGTAATACCACTTCTAGATATTTATTCAAAGAGACACAAAACACTAGTTCAAAGAGACACATGCATCCGTATGTTCACTGCAACATTATTTACAATAGCTAAGATATGGAAGCAACCTGGGTATCTGACAATGGATGAATAGATAAAGAAGAGGTGGTTCAGATATACAATAAAATGTTACTCAGCCATATACAAGAATGAAATCTTGCCACCTGCAACATAGAGAGACTAAGAGGAGATTTTGCTGACAAAAGGAAGTCAGACAGAGAGATAAATGCCATCTGATTTTACTTATAAGTAGAGTCTAAAGAACAAACAAACAAACAAAACAAACTCATAGATACAGAGAACATTTTGATGGTTGTCAGATGCGAGGAATTTTGGGGGGATAAGTGAAAAAAATAAACAGATTAAGAAGTACAAATTGATAGTTACCAAATAGTCATGGGGAAGTAAAGCATAGAGAGTCAATGATATGATTATAACTATGCATGGTGTCAAATGGGTCCCAGGTTTATTGGGATAAGCATTTCATCAGTTACACTAATGTCTAATCACTATGTTATACACTTAAAACTAATATCATAGCATATGTCAAATGTAATTAAAACTTTTAGAAAGTAAAATAATAATGACCATTTTCAGTCAGGTCAAACATTTCTTTCCTTCTTATAATTTAAATGAACTCATTCCACATCAATTTCTGTAATTTGGGGACAGGTGTGTGATTTATCATTATTTTTCTTTGTAGTGTATCTCTTTAAAAAAATTTTTATTATCACTTTTGTGAAAAATAAAAGATGTTATTAGGCAAAATTTTAAAATGTGAGATGTTTCTGCAAAAGCTACAGGTAAATTATTAGCAATTAGACGCACTAAATGGAAATTAATATATTTTATCTAATACAGTTCTATTATTTGTTTTTTTCTACTACTATAGACTGTCACTATTTTATTATTCTCACATGTATGTTCTGTTTTTATCTTTTATTTACCCTGTTCACTATTTTCTATAGACATTATTGAGAGTACAGCCCAACTAGATAAGAATTTTATGTGCCAGGAATTCCTAAAGATAAGAGTTTAAATATATTAAATTGTAGACTAAAAAAACAAACAAACAAAAAAACAAAGAAAGAATATCAGCAATGTCATTTTCTAAAAGCTAAATTAAATAAATAACTACATTAAAAAGATATCAAACTATTGAACTTAAAAATTTTTTTGTATTGTTTATATAAAAAAGGAAGAACAAAATTAAAGGTTAGCTATAATTATAAGGAAAAGGGAAATTAAAAATAGTTTCATGTCCTGTAGAGCCAATAAATAAATAAATAAATAAATAAGAATTTTTTAATATAAAATAGTCAAGAAGAGAATCAGGTTTCTTCTATGAAAATAAGTATCAGGAAATGAGAGACAAAATAATTTATAAAAATAAATAACAGAAGATAATTGAAAAGTAATGTGTTATTCTAACTGAATAACTGATGAGTCAATATTGTGAAAATACACGAGTATAAAAAAATAAATCGGAGCACAACTTCTGGGTCATGAGTCTAAGGAGCTCTACAGACACTCTCTTCAGTTATACAACCAGAACTGATGAAAATTATTTAAACATGCACATGCACGCACACATACTCTCATGCACACACACATTCAAAGTCTCTGAAAATGGTTCTCAGAGAGTAAAGAAAATGAAGAAATAATTATTCAAGAAAGTCCACTTACTCTTCGTAAGAACAGGTGGAGTCTGTGGTGTTGGAGCCAGGACCTGCTTCTTATTTCCACCCCACCCGGAACTGAGCATGAGGAGAGCTTTGCTAAGTCAGTGTAAGAATATGGGACTTCTCCCAGCTGGCTCCCAGTCAGGGGCCACAGTATCGTCCCAGGAGAGGAAGACAGCCGGCATTTCTTATTCCCTTCACTTCTACTCTTGGCTATAGAGGTTAAGTTGTAGACAAGTGTGGCTGAGAGATGAGGCTCTCTTCCTTCACCCAGTCCCTACTTATAGGCCAAGAATACAAGACCCCTGAAAGTTGTTGCTTTGGTTTATTCATAGAGTAGAGGCTTCATGCCAGAGAGGCAAGCCAAGAAGACCGGAGTCCACTCCTACCCACTAGGATCCTGCTTTTAAAAAAGGGGTGGGGAAGCCCGGGATGGCTCAGTGGGTTAAGCGCTCACTTTGCAGCGCCCACTTTGCAGCGCCGGGACCGAGGATCGAATCCCGGCCCTGGCCCCGGGCCCGTGCGGACCCATGTGCTGAACTGGGAGCTCCCCTAGTTCAGTTCTCTCTCTGTCTCTGTCTCTGTATCTCTCTCTCTCTCTCTCTCTCTCTCTCTCTCTCTCTCTCTGTCAAAAACCAATTAAAAAAATATTTAAAAAAAATAAAAAAGGGGTGAGTGTACTCCGAAAGACGCAGGCTACGCCTCCAGCTCAGGAGGAGGGTTGTGGAGATTTTGCCCAGGGCAATAGGAAAGCCATTGTAAGAGAATTCTGGAGCACTTTCTAGGGTACCTGATGTTGGAACAAACTATAAGGAAGTTCTAGCCTAGGGCCCTCTTGAAAACAATGCAGAGTTTGATGGGAAGCAATTATAAGGAGACCAGTAGCTTCAAGAGACCAACAGGCTAAATTACCTAGTTAATGAGAGAAACTCAGAGAAAGAAACATCTACCGTAGGTAGAGCCTTCTTGGAGTCAAATAAGCATAAAACCTTAAGGACTCACCCCAAAGCAACACTGAGCAAAGGGTCATCAATCTAGCTGGATCAGCTGTGGAGAAATTTATGCACAAGGTATTGTTGAAAATAATCAAACAATTAAAATAAAAGAATACAATAAAAAGAAGAAAATAAATATTTTATAAGTTAGATCATTTCAAAGACAAGAAAAGGTGAAAAATGACTGCTTCATGTAACCATCAAAACTCAAATACTCAAAATAGAAAAGGATAGAATTGAGAGAATGGGTGAAACTATTCTGATTAAAAAAAAAAGACAAGAAAATAATCAAGCAATCAGCTAACACGCACAGCTATGCATAATTCCAACAGAGGCAGACAGCGTAACAGAGACGTCAGGGAGAGAGACAGAGAGAGCCCTGCACAAACTGTCATGTCACAGTGACTATCCACACGGCAAAGGCTGTGCCCTCTGAGCAACCTCACGTGCTTCGCACGGCAGTAGAAATAGCGCATCTAAGTCACTGAACAAATACCGGTAACTAAGCACAATAAGCTACAGGGTATTGTCAACAGCCAGAGTTGCTCAAACAAGTCTCTAAATTTTCTGCTTTCAACAAAAATCTTAAGACACGCAAAGTAACAGTTCTATGTGATTCCAAAACAGGAGAAAAGGGCATACTGGACACTCAGAAGGATTTTAGCTCAGTAATGACGAAAAGAAAACATTTCTAAGAATAAATTCTGCTCTGGCTGTGCCTTGAGAAATTTAAAAGCTCTGAAAGAATTCCTCTCTCTAGGTAACTTAACCAGTACAAAGCTTAAGAATGCTTATAGAAATACGAGACTACTTAGTACCAACAGGTAAAATTTATAATGCCTGGAATCCAATGAACAACCACTATTCATTCCAAGAAGGAAAATGTTATCCAAAATAAGATCAAACTATCAAAACTAACCTACAAAATAATGCAGCTGAAAGAAATAAAAGACAAGGCCATTAAAATTAAAAAAAAACAACACTCAAAATACATTAAAAAAATATGAAAGTTATGGAAGTAAGTCTTTGTGGTCTTGAGACAGACAAAACTATCTTATCCATAATATTAATACCAAAGCATGACTCATAAAAGTAAAGGATATAATAATAACCCCGAACTGTAAACAACCCCACAGATTATCACCAAGTAATCAACAAATTATATTATGGATCCATACAATAAAATACGAATGAGAAATAAATAGGAACCGCCTTTATATGTACAACAATGTGAATGAATCTCAAAATGTTTACGCTGAGGGACATAAAGAAGAATGAGAACAGTATTACTGTATGAATTTATTTATGTAAAATTCTAGAAAATATAAACTAACCTGTAATGACATAAATCAGAATAGTGGTGTACTGGGAATGAGGTGGAGTTTGGCAGAGAAAGCAAGGTGGAAAGGACTTTGAAGGAGTCCGATCAGACTTTTGTAGAGACAAATATGGTCATTATCATTATTGCAGTGATAGTTTCATCACCACACACAGTTGTGAAAATGTGCTAAAATGCACACTTCAAATATGTATGTTGTTCTTTGTCTTAGATCGCAATAAATATTTTTTTAAATAAGATATTTTTAAAAGAGAAAGTTTCTCAATGATTTTTAGTGATTATTCACTTTCATCAATTATTCCTACCCAAATGGGACAATTGGTTTATCTCTCTCCATAAGAAGTTTATGCATTTTGCTTATTATTATTTTTTTAAGATTTATTGTACTGTTTTTGACAGAAACAGAGAGAGACAGAGAGAAAGGGGAGGGCTCAGAGCTGTCTCCATAGTTGTACGTCATCAGTTTTCAACATGGTTTTGTTCCACACAGGTGGGCAGGGGCCATATGGGGCAGGAACTGAGCTGGGGGCCTCCCACATGGGAAGCTCACCCTAGTTCAGCATATGGGTCTGCATGGGCTGGGGCCAAGATTCGATCCTCCGTCTCTGGGGTTGCAAAGCAAGCACTTCACCCGATGAGCCATCCTGGCTTCCCCATGTCTATGCATTTTATAGTGTGGCCTGGAGAGTCTTGACGAAATACACTTAACAACAGTAAGAAAACTTCAAGTTATACACACACACACTCACACACATACGCATTTTGCTGCTATTTATTTTCCTCATTTAGCACAGTGCCCAGCATGGTCCAAATTCAAATAGCAAAGACATTTTCATAGAGGTAAGTATAAATAAAGAACAAAAATCATCGACTCATGGTATACACTAAAAGTTTAAATCCAATGCTTTTAGTTAATCCTTACCATGCATAATGCAAGGACTTTAAACTCACAGAACCCAAATCCCTCCTTTTTATTTTTTTTATGTCAGCTTCAGATAATTTAAAATTTCTGAATTACATGTTAACATTTCACTACCTCATATTAAAATTTTATACAACTGTCATTAAAAGAGACAGTAGGACAAAATTGTTTTGCAATACTGAATAGAGCATCCAATCCACCATTTCTCAAGTAGATGTTACAGAGTTCAACAAATAAAAATAAAAATGTGAAACAAATGACAAAAAAATTTGTGGTCAGAAATATCACCAAGATGTTGGCTGAAGAGATTTTTGCAATAATTCTCAGAAATGTGAGCACAGTATATTTTGATTCAGTTTTAGAGAATCTCCTAAGAATAGATTCATAATGTGCAGAGAATTTTGTCATTCTCTCAATTTTGTATATTTGGACCTCCTCCCTTTCTTCCCTGGAATATCTATTAATTATTTGTTTACTGTCCTTTAATGCTATTCATCTTCAAACTATAATTAGGTACTTAAAAATACTAGGATTTCTGAGAAGGCTGGGATGGCTCAGTGGGTTGAGCACTTGCATTGCAGCCCTGGGGTCAGGGGATTAAATCCTGGTCCCAGCCTGTGTGGACCCATATGCTGAATTGGGGTGAGCTTCCCATGCGGGAGGCCCCCAGCCCAGTTCCCATCCTGTGCCCACCTGTGTGGAACAAAACCATGTGGAAAACTGATGACCTACAGCTATGGAGATGGCTCTGGGCCCTCCCCCTTCTCTCTGTCTCTGTCAAAAAAAATAAAATAAATCTTAAAAAAAAAAAAAGAAAAACTCCAGTGCTGGGTGTCAGACTCAGAATATTCAAGTCCAGTACCGGCCAGAAGTACGACCCCGAGAAAAGCCTCTGCCTCCTTGGACCTCCATCGCCTGTGACTGCTGAAGCACTACTGATCACGAACTTAGTGACATAAAGCAACCCACATCGACGTCTCTGGAATTCTGTGGATTAGAAGTTCAGACAGGACTTTTCCCGGTCCCCACCCCCGTCAGGGTCCCCAGGATGAAACCGGGGTTCTTGAGTGGAGCTGCAATGCCACCTGAGTTTGAGGATTCCCTTCCAGGTGTCCGCTGTTCGCTGGTACATTCCATGTCCTCCAGGCTCTGGATCTGACCTCCTTTTTCTTCACAGTGCTGTCACTCAGCCACTGCTTTCAGCTCCTACAGGCCGCTCTCCACCCTTGTCCACACGACCTCCACAGACAGTTCACAAGACAGCTGTTTGCTCTCTTCCCAGCCAGGCGGGGACGGTCTTTCTGACTGTTCTTTTATAATAAAACTACCTTATTCGGTCAGGGTGGCCTTGAGAAGGTCCCTTTGAAGAATTCCACAGGAACCCACAATTCTATTTGCACGGTCCCTTTTGTCAGACATGGTAACACGTTCCAGGTAGTGATGCAACATCCTATTCACATGCCCCCCCCCCACTACACTCAAGGGGAAGGGACTGGACTAGGATGTGGGTCACAGCATTGATCATAGAGTTCTTTTTGACATACCCTGTTTCCCCGAAAATAAGACAGTGTCTTATATCGTTTCCCCGAAAATAAGACAGTATCTTACCCTGTTTCCCTGAAAATAAGACAGTGTCTTATATTAATTTTTGCTCCCAAAGATGCACTAGGTCTTATTTTCGGGGGGATGCCTTATACGTATTTCAGCGAGAGGCAAAACTGTAAGTAGGTCTTATTTTGGGGGGATGTCTTACTTTTGGGGAAACACGGTAGTAAAGGACAGTGAGCTTGCTGGAAAAAAATTTCTTAAGATTTTATGAGCGTTAATATTCAAACTATATAAACTGCCAACCTTGCACATGGAATGGACGGTTTCTCTACGTTCTGCGGGAGCTGACAGATTCAGGAAGGCGATGCACATGGTTACCCCAAACTAAATGGTACCTCCTTGTTGCATGGAAGATTCAAGGCTGCAGTGAACATTGTAAACACACATCGATCTGCCCAGGGGTTCCAGTGGGATTTCTAGTTAGACTTGTGGGGGGCGGGGTGCAGAAAATCAGAGTTCCATGAAAATTTTGATGGTTTCATTCTACTGTTGAAAGCTAATTGAAAAAAACAATATCTCACCACTGCCTCCAGAATAAATTCCAACCCCCTTGAGCTAGAATGAAAGATCGTGCATTACTTATTCGGCCCCCACTGTTCTTTTTCTTTCTCATGTTTATAGCATGCACACAGTTTCAGTTACTTTTTAAAATACCATGCTTTTATGAGGCATAGAAACGTTAAATTCATTTCTTTAGAATGTGCTACCAACTACTTCTACTCACAACCCTTATGGTGAATTCCATTAGTGGTTTAAGATCTACTTATTTATTTAACAGATATTTATTGAGGGCCTACACTAATCAGTGAGCTCCTAAACCTTCACCTTCCCACAAAGTAGACCTGATATCTGCTCTTTTGTTTATACAAAATATTTAGCCGGTTCATATATTACTATGCCTGTTAGATCTTACACATATAAGTTTATATTCCTATTGTGAATACTTGGAAGAAACAATTCTATTTTATTTGTTTATTTTTCTAGGACGAATTTAGGGATTGTTACAACTCATCAATCCTAGTTTGCTGAAAATAGTAATGATCATAATATCCAACATGTATTTAGTAATTCCTTGTACTGTAAAAATGTGTGTATATATATATATATATATAGTTGTATGTGTGTGTGTATGTATGTGTGTGTATGTATGCTTATATGTATGTGTGTGTATGCATGTGTGTATGTGTGTGTGTGTATGTATATTAAGGTGACCAGACGTTCCGCTTTTGGCGAGACAGTCCCGATTTTTAACAATTTGTCCCACGTCCCGCAGCATTTTAAAAAAGTCCCGATTTTTGGAAAGAATGCACGACAAGCTAGGGAACGGC
>PVKE010029879.1:0-19956 GCA_004027555.1 Craseonycteris thonglongyai | reverse complement strand
AAATCAAATTATCAGCCATACTGTGCATTTTTATAACAACTTTTTCATATTTACGAACAAATAGTACAACAACTTATACATTGCAGTTGATAAAAAAATTAAATTGCATTTTAAGTTAGTAAAAATCTATCTTGAAAAAGTGTCAGAAAATCGAATTTTTTAGGTACCGCATGTACGGAATGCTGCTATCAAAAGTTGGATCTGGAAATTTATTTTCTTCTCGAAAACTTAATAAATGATTTAAAAAATAAAAAATAGTTTTGAACATATATTTTACTTATCTACCCATACCTCGCTGGAATGCACCTTGTACTGAAACACAGTGTATAAACATAGTATGCATTTCACACCCCTTCTTCCCCCTTAGACTACACCTATGACAACAAGTCGATCGCGACACACTTTTAAGATAAAAAGTAGATCTTATATACAGAAAAGTTGGCCACACCTGGTTTAGAAGATAAGGTAGCAGAAAATACCCAATCAGAACAGCATAAATAAAAAGGTATCCAAAAAATGAGGGTACCATTTTAGCAAATGCCATTGTTTTTAAGCACTTTCAGCTGTGAATTAAATACCAGGTTGAATTACATGAAATTGCTATTTTTGTAGGTCAAAACTGATTGAATATTAGTAATTTCATACATTCAACCAAATATATTATACATTTGTATGCTTTCTTACAAAAATAGATTACTCTTTTGGGGTTTCATACATCAGGATATGCTTAACTAATGTTCCCATGGCACTTTTGAAGAATATAAAGCATATGGGTAGAAGAGGACCTCTTATGAATAGAAATCCACCCCTATCCCTTCTTTTCCACCAGATAGATAGATGATAGATGATGATAGATAGAAAGATGATGATAGATAATAGATAAGTAAGTAGGTAGGTGATATAGAATTATAAAAATGATAGTATATATTGCTTTCATATTATAAACGTGTTTTACAAGTGACATCTAACAGAGCCCTCTATAGATGTCCATCCTGTGATGTGTTTATCCCCTGCAAATACATTGTCTAAAATAGGTCAATAGTCTTTACAAGTCAGCTGAGCCCTCAAAGTAAATTAAATCAGATTGAACTGGGCTTCGATCATTCTTTTTGACCCTTAAATTCTTCATGACCACACCATGACCTGTTTTCTGACTATGTTGTATCTTATTTGCCTCTCTCCGGCTGCAATAATGTAGCAGCTCTAGGATTTATAACTTCACACTGCTGTCCAATCTCAGACTTCAACATCTTGATTGAACCATTAGTCTTCAATTCACTGATTCATTTCAGCTGCAGTATTCATTTCACAAGAAGTTTTATCTTTCTCTATTGGTAGAGGTAGGCCTTAAACTGGCAAGCCTTCATCAGTCAACAACATAAAAACTTGTTTTTATTATCTATCTCATCATTTTTTTTCTCCTTCAAAATGCTAAGGAGAAAATAAATCAGAGTGTCTGAAATATACTGATTAAACATTTTTGTCATCTAGAGAATATGTTAATTATACTTAAAAGTCTTTATTACAACATTGTACCTTACATTAAAAGGTTTTTAAGATATGTTAAAAATCAAAATATTACTATAGAATTATGCTTGTAACTGCTAATGATACAAAATTATATATAAAAAATATATACTGGAAAATTTTGACAGGTTGGCAAGAAAAGTACATGCTACACCACATTGTCTTGCCAAAGTTCTCATGCTTGCTACTAGGGTCAAATTTTAACTATGAAGGCAGACTAGCTAAGACATAAAATTCCAATAATAATATATCTATTATGATAAATAGGGTTGATTTGAGAATTAAAGGTGAGTCATACAGGAAATATAGATTTGCTGATGAGATTTTAAAGAGCTTCACTAATAAAAAGAAGGAAGTCAGTAAAACATCTATATTCATCAGAGAATGGAGACTTATAATACAGCCATAGAACCACCTAGATTTATAAGACTACTTCCTTCTACAACCACAGGAAGATTTATTTTTCTTTGACAAATCGTTCAGGCTAAGAAACAGTTTGATTAACAAAGAATGTATTTCCCTTTTAGGTTATGAATAAATATGAAAATAAAAATAAAGAAAAAATTCTACATGTAAAATTTCTTATTGACTTGGTTGAAGGGTTTATAACATTTTAGAGTTATATTAACATTTTAGCTAACATAATTAAATACAAATACATGTTTCTGTTTTAAAATAATTTTTTGTTATTAAAGACATTTTAAGTCATTTAAATATTATTTTACTTTCATTTCTGCTCAAGAATTCACTTATAGGAATTGCTGTCCCACTGCAAGCATTTGGAAATACACATAATATATTTGAAACAACTGTTCACAGACATTAACAACAGGCAGCACAGGAAATTGATTTTTGAGTACAGAAAAGCAAATTAAATAAGCTCCATGATTGCCCCTAGGTCACTGCTTGTAGGCGTTCTCCAGGCTAGCTTGGTAGAGATGGGGAGCCCAGACTCCAGCAGGTCATCCTGAGTTAAGAAAACAGAGATCTGAGGTCAGAAAAATTGTAACAGCAGCAATTTATGGGACAGAGTACTATTTTATAAAGGAAGAAACTACACTGAGAAAAGGGCTCTAGAGCCCTAAGAGAAGTTCCCTGCTAGTCTTTGCCTGAGTACTGCTCCATGTATGTCCTGAGTAAAATTTCATGACCTCAAGGAAAAAAACAAAAGAAAAACACTAGAAATTAGTAGGCCAAACAATTTCTAGGGCTAAAATAAGGCAGAGATTACTTGATATCTCAGCAGCCAGAGTAGAGAGACTTCATAATATGTGAGGAGGCCTAAGGTAGAGTCTTCAGAGGGTCTTACTTTACTAATAGGGTTAAACTGGCCCTTGAATAAAGGCTATTCGTGAACTGTTGTTATAAAACTTAAAAGTAAGCCTCAAAACTATTGAACTAAACCCAAGTTATATGTCAGAACAAGGTCCAATACTCTTAAAGGAATCTAACAAAATCAAGCATGCAACTAGATCAAAGTAATAATGGTCAACACCTAATGAAAAATGACTAAGCTTACAAAAAAATAGGAAAATGCAACCTCTACCCAGGAGAAAAATCAACCAATAGGAACAGATGTGCAATGGATAGAAATGATAGAATTAGCAGACAAAGTCCTCAAAACTGAATTTTAAAATCTTATAAATAAGTTCAAGGATGTCAAGATATGAAATAAAGTAATGTCTGAAATACCAGTTATTTGGAGTCTTGATTTTTATACAATATATCAAATATCCATAGTAGCCTTGTAAATTAGATACCATTATTCTATGCATCCGCATTCTCCTATAAAAACATATCTCTGGCTTTCCATTGCCTTCAAAAGAAAACTCAAATTACTGGGCATTGTTTCCCAATGAATGCTTTAGACTAGGAGTCAGAAAACCTCTTCAGTACAGGACAAGGTAGTAAATATTTTTGGCATATGGTATGTGTTATAACTATTTACCTCTGCTTTTGTAGAGTCAAAGTAACCATAAATAATATGTGAAGAAATGGGCACAGCTAGATTTGGCCATTGGACCATCATTTGCTGATCCCTGCTCTAGAGCTATATAATACAAAAACGACTAGCCAATGTTTTCTTCTAGGAGTTTTACGGTTTCAGATCTTACATTGAAGTCTTTAATCCATTTTGAATTTATTTTTGTATATGGTATAAGATAGTGCTCCAGTTTCATTCTTTTGAAGGTAGCTGTCCAGTTTTCCAAACACTGTTCATGGAAAAGACTGTCTTTTCCTCATTGCACAATATATCCTTACCTCCTTTGTCATAGATTAACTATGTATGAGCGTATTTATTTCTGGACTCTCTATTTTAGTCCATTGATCTATGTCTGTTTTTGTGCCAGTACCATACTGTTTGGATTATTATGGCTTTGTAGTATAGTTTGAAATTAAGGAATGTGATACCTCCAGCTTTGTTTTTCTTTCTCAAGATTGCTTTGGCTATTCATATTCTTTCGTGGTTCCACACAATTTTTTGAATTTTTTGTTCTACTTTTGTGAAAAAATCATTGGTAGTTTGATGGGGACTGCATTAACATAGACGGTTACCTTTTTGACATCAGTCTTAGCAACATTTTCTTGGACCAGTTGGCTCAAGGAAGGGAAACAAAAACAAAAATATAAAAAATGGGATTACATCAAACTAAAAAGCTTTAGCACAGCAGAGGAAACTATCAACAAAACCAAAATGCGACCTATTGAATGATAAAAGAAATTTACAAATCATATATCTGCTAAGTGGTTGATATCCAAAATTATACAACAATATCAAAACAAATAACCTGATTAAAAATGGGCAGAGAACTTGAACAGACATTTTGCTAAAGAAGATATGCAGATGGCCAACAGTAATGGAAATATGCTTAGCATCACTAATTATCAGGAAAATGCAAATCAAAACCACAATAAAATATTACTTCATACCTGTCAGAATGGCTATTATCAAAAACACAAAATATAAATAAAAGTGTTGGTGAGGATGTGGGAAAAAGGGAATAGTTTATTTATACACTGTTGGTGGGAGTATAAATTTGTATACCACTATGGAAAACAGTATGGAGGCTTCTCAAAAATTAAAACTAGAACTGCCATATGATCTAGCAATTCCACTTATGGGTATTTATCAAAAACAAAAAAAACACACAAACACTAAGTCAAAGAGATATAGGCAGCCCTATGTTTATTGCCGCAATATTTACAGTAGCCAAGATAAAGAAGAAACCTAAGTGCCCATAGACGTATAAATGGATAAAGAAGATGTGGTATACATATACAGCAGAATATCACTCAGCCATAAAAAGAATGAAATCTTGCCATTTGTAAAAAAACATGGATAGACCTAGAGGGGATTATACTAAGTGAGTAATTCAAAGGAAGATAAATACCATATGATTTCAGTTATATGTGGAATCTAAAAAACAAAAATGAACAAGTAAAACAAAACAGAAAGCAATTTATCAATACAAGAAACAAACTGGTGGTTACCAGAGAAGGAAAAGGGAGGGTGGGGTGAAGCAAAATAGGTGAAGAGGATTAAGAGGTACAAACTTTCGGTTATAAAATAAATAAGTCATGGAGACAAAATATATATGACAGGGAATACAATCAATAATATTGTAATAACTTTGTATGGTGACAGGTAACTAGATGTGTGGTAATCATTTCATATAGTATATAAATATCAAATTACTATGATATACACCTGAAACAATAGGATATGGTAGGATAATTATATTTCAATTTTTAAACGCCACTAGCCAGTAGCCACATTGTTTCTATTGAAAATCAATTACTTGGGAAAGCCGGGATGGCTCAGCAGGTTGAGTACTCACTTTGCAGCCCTGGGTACCGAGGATCGAATCCCGGCCCCAACCCATGTGGACCCACATGCTGAACTGGGGTGTGCTTCCCATGCCGGAGGCCCCCAGTCCAGTTTCCACCCTGCATGGCCCCTGCCCACCGATGTGGAACAAAACTATGTCGACAACTGATGACATACAACTATGGAGACTGCCCTAGGGCCTCCCCCTTCTCTCTGTCAATCTCTGTCTCTATCTCTGTCTCTGTCAAAAACAATAAAATAAATCTTTACAAAAAAAAAATAATAAAATCAATTACTTAAAATTAAATTAAGTAAATTTGAAACCTCAGTTCATCAACTGAATATGCAGCAAATGTGGACAGCACAGCTATAGAACATTTCCATCATCACAAAATTTGATTGGACAGTGCTGCCCTAGAGACTATGTGCATAGGACTTACACCAAGAATTACACAAAAAAATTCTGCATTTACAAAGAAATCTGCTTTGTAAATTCAGATTTCTTTATGCACATAGAAATTTCTTTACCTATTTGGACATGTTGAACTAACTTAACCTCTCTCCTAAAGGTGAAATCCAGATTTCTACAGGGTCGTATGTATACCAAATATGGAGAACTGCTGGGTTAAAGAGTAAAAGTTTTAACATAGTCTCATTATAGGTTTTAGGTTTTAATCCTAACTATTTAATGCCTTTTGATTACTCCTCTGGTATTGTTGCCTATTATTCATACCCAATCTGTTATGTCAAATATTACAATTGTGCTATATGAATGAACAGTTTTGACTACAGTGAGACAAACAGAAGAATTCTTATTCTGAAGACACCTGATTAGTGATGTCTCTTACAAAACTCATATAAAATTTTCTCATTTTCTAAGTTACATTATTTAAGAGAAGGAAAAAACCTTGTTATGTTGAATAAATATGGTAGATACTACTCTTTTCTCCACTTGAGCTCTCTTCTGACTTAAGATATCCTTGCATAATACCAATTTTAACAACAGCGTGTTCAGAGTATGGGACCTGCAGCCAAACTACTTAGATTCAAAACCCTGTTCTACCAAGTATTATCCTTTGAGAACATGAGCACGTCATACAACCTCTCTGTGCCTCAGTTTCATCATCTATCAATGGTAACAATCACTGTAGCTACTACATTGGATTCCTGTGAGAATGATATGAGTCAAAAATATATGAAAAACTTTAAAAAGTACCTGGCATGTAATAAATGCTGTCTGTGTTAGCTATTATTATTTTCATCATGTTGGTATTAAGGCAAATATTTATATCAATAACAGTTACCAAATGATCTTATTACAAATTGAACACATTGGATTCATAAATTGGACTCCTCTTGTATAGTAGAAATAACACTATCACAAAAGTTCCCCATGCATAAAATGTATGTCAGCATAAATGTAAGTAAAAGTTACAATCTAAAAGTACTATTGAAAATAGGCATCTAGTTTATGCATGCATTGAAGTCACTCTCCGACTTTTACATGCTATTATTCTTGATTTTTCACACATTTGAAAATACTCTAGTGGAATATTACTAAGCTTAAATATATGTGCTTGCATTTATGTATATACATCATTTCTGAACAGAAACTAAAGCAAAAGAAAAAGTGTAACACCTAGCAAATAAACTGTAGGATGCTTATTCTTTCTTTGTGTAACAGTTCTCTATTGCCTCACTAATACTGCATAATAAACAACCACAAAACCTTAGGAGCGTACAAAAACAAATATTATTTTTGCTCATCTGAGTTGTGCTTGGCAGACCACAGCTAAGGTCAATGATTAATCAGCTGTTGGTTGACTGAGCAGCTTTGCTGAACTTGGCTGGACTCTCTCATGTGTCTGGGCCCTCATCTGGGTCAACTGAGCTGACTCAACTCTACTCTATGTGTCTTATGATCCAGTAGGCTACCCTAAGCATTTTCTGATAGGGAGGATTAAAGAGCAAGAAAGACCAAGCCCCATCGTACAAATTTCTGTATATTGTGTGTATGGTATCATATTGACCAAAGCAAATCATTTAGCCAAGCCCAGAGTCAGAGTAGGACCGATAACAAAGATATAAGAAACACAGAATAATATGGGGAAGCTATTAATTGGATCCATTCATGCACTACGTCTATCACATTCTGTTTCATAAATTTTAGCACTTTTTTAAAACTAAATTCACTATTTTTCATTGTCTCATAATCACTAGAGATTTCTAGTTCATGAATGTTTCTTTCTTGAAATGCTGTATATTTGGTGTCATTAAGTCACATATACCTATTTTAAAATAATTTAAATTCTAGTGTCTGTTAGTAATTAAAAGATTTCCATTTTTATATTCTTATTCAATCCTAAATAAAGTAGATTAACTTTTGATTAAATATGCCACTTTCCAAATCTTTAGTTTTCTTGCCCCTAGAAAACCTGAGTATCATTGATAATCCAAAATAATCAAATATTATATGATTTTAGTAATTGTCCAAGTAATAAAAAATCAATTTGGCATTATCCTAAGGCTTAAAAGTATTTTCTAATATAGTAGTAGGCTTGTCTGCCATCTTCATCTTAAAAACTTAATCACATTATCTTATTAGTTTATAATTCCTTACAATGAAGCCAGAATTATTTCATTTTTATCAGATATGCTATGAGATTACATATAAAGCTTTTGAGGTTGATAAAAAATTACATAGGTTCCAGGGGTAAAAGTCTACATTACATCATGTGTGTATTGTACTGTGTGATCACCACTCAGAGTCCGTTCTCTTTCCATCACTGTATATTTGATGCCCCCTCCCAACTCCCTCATCCCTTTCCCCCTTACCCTCAGATAACCACTAAACTATTGACTGTGTCCATGAGCTTTTGTTTCTTTGTTACTTTATTTTATATTCCACATATAAGTGAAGTCATATGTTTCTTGATTTTTTCAGTACACTTCCAGCATAGATAGAAAAGATTTTCCAAGATTTCTTTTTATCTGTTTTTCTAAGCAAATATCCATCAAGTATCCATAATGACCAAATTTTAGATACCCTAAAAATTAAAGTTAACCTAATGCAAATCCTTATTCTGTTCTCTGCATTCAGAGAGTTCCTTTCTATAATGAATCTAAATGATAGAGAAGAGAAACAATATGATTATCATAATATTTTCAAGCCTTTATTGTCACAACTTCTTGGCAATATTCTTATCTTGGAAATTTCTACTCAAGCCAAACAGAGTCATTCCCTCAAACCACAAAATAAGCAACATTGTTGTGCCTGGGGAGAAGCTGTCCATACAATGCCCCATTACATGTTAATTGGTAGTTTCTTTACAGTAGCAGTCTATGTTCATTCAATTCATTAGAATATACTTCCAGTATGCCTTTCTTTCCTGACCAGCACATACTGGCATCATGTATAATACACCAAGATTTATTTACAAGTTTCTTAAATCTGGACATGTAGCTTCATATTCTCCCTAAAATTTCATCTTCTATGTTCCTAATCTTATTAGGCTATTCATCTTAATTGAAAGCCCCAATAGTCATCTAAAGCAGTGTCTCTCAAACTTTAATGTGCATATCCATCATTTGGGGTTACATTTTACAAATGCAGCTTCTGATTCAGTCAGTCAGGAATGAGACATGAAATTCTGCATTTCCTAATAATCTCACAGATGATGCTGACTCCGCAGTTCCATAAATTTCACCTTGAGTAGCGAGTACTGGTCATAAGGGCTTTTATACCCATCTCCTATATAGGCATATATCCTCCATTATGATTTAATCACCCTTCCTTCCCTCCTACATTCATGAGTCCTAATATAAGACTTGCAAATTCCCTCAATTCTAAACCATCACCAAGCATGCATTTAATCTCCTTAGAACACACTTAAAACAATATTCGACACATCTTAACTAGATAATGTTAGTTGTTGCTTTGTTAACTGAAATCTGACCATTCTTTAAAAACATCACTGGTAAGTAGAAATGTCTTAGTACTTTCATAATCAATACACTTAGGCCATAAGAAATTTTGTAGTTGTTCTTTACACTCCCCACTGTCACTTCTAAACTATTTCTCCCTTTCTCCTCCAGCAAAAATATCTACCAAACAAATAAAAAAAAAAAAACCTCTCTGAAGTCTATACTACCTGGCTGTACTGCCCACTACCACATCTTGAAGTTCCTATCAACCAACATTTCATAATTCCTCTGGCTCTTAATCACTACACCTGTTATCACTCTCAGTTACTTAAACATCTGGATAAAGTACATGATACCCTGATTGTAATTTCTTTAATTTCTCACCCCCCAAAACAACATTATCCTCCACTCCTCTTCAACCAACCATTTTGTGAACAAACTCTAAACCAAGCTGTCCAACATACAGCCCAGGGCAGCTTTGAATAAGGCCTGACACAAATTCTTAAAACATTATGAGATTTCTTTATTAAAAAATTTATTTTATTGGAAAAGCCTTGTTGGCTCAGTGGGTTAAGTGCTCACTTTGCAGCCCCAGGGTTTGAGAGTGTCTTCCCAGGTGGGAGGCTCCCAGTTCAGCCACCAGATCATGGGGGTGTGCCTCCCATGTAGGAGTCCTTGGTCGGGTTCCCACCCTGTGCAGCCCCTGCCCACCTGCGTGGAATGAAACCATGTTGAAAACTGATGATGTACAACTATGAAGAGTGCTCTGGGCTCTCCCTCATATTTCTGTCTCTCTCTCTCTCTTTCAAAAACAATAAAATAAATCTTTTAAAAGAAAAGCTTTATTTTATTGTTTGAGAGAAGATGGGAGAGAGAAAGAGAGAGAGAGAGAGAGAAGGGGGGAGGGCCCAAGCAGTCTCCATCATTGTACATCATTAGTTGTCATATGATTTCATTCCACACAGATGGGGCAAGAACTGAACTGGGGGCCTCCTGAATGGGAGACGAGAAACTTCACTGCTGAGCCATCTCAGTGGTGACCAGTTGCACCTCAGTTCAACGTATGGATTTGTGTGGGCCTGGGCCAGGATTCCATCCCCAGACTTCACAGTTTGCAAGGCAAGCACTCAACCTGCTGAGCTATCCCCCACTGAGACTTTTTATTGAAACTTTTTTTTTTGTTTTTTTAGCCCATCAGCTATCATTAGTGTTAATGTATTTTATGTGTGGCCCAAAACAATTCTCCTTCCAATGTGGCCCAGAGAAGCCAAAAGATTGGACACCCCTGTCTTAGACCTTGTTCTTACTGGCTCGAAAGCATCCATGTCAGACACCTAGACTATTTCCACCATAATCCTTACTTCCACCTCACCTGCTCAAGGATCCTCCAGCTACAATTCTTTGACCTCACTGAAACCTCCAGTGCAATAATTTTATATGCATAATATGAGGGTTTATATATAGTGAAATTTTATATATAGTGAAATTTTATATATAGTGAAATTATATACCTGTATATCGTAAAGTTTAAGTATTTTAGAGCTTTGCTTCAAATAATTTTTTAGATCCAGTTGTGCCTTCTAAATAATACAAACAGTGACACAGCATACCATAGTCCAAGAACAAATGTTCTTTAACCTCTTACCTGAGGTTAAATGTGGAGATTCATATACACGAACCCTTATATTGCTTATAAAGAATTATATCTTTGATTATGTACTTTTTTTTAGGGAAAGTGACCATAGATTTCAGCAAATTTTCAAAATGGTCAGCAATGTTAAACTGATTAAGAATTGGTGACACATGCTTCTTCTTCAGCCTGCGGGAACAGTAAGTATGTCCTCAGGAAAAAAACTGGGTGAACACGCTGGCCAGAAAACAAACAAACAAACAAAAAACATATCCGTTCAGAACAGTGAAAGGATGGGATTCTCTTGAAAGCAGATGTCTTCCTAAATTTATTTCCAATCCTACATTTCACATACTTAGGCTCATTAAATTCAATTATTGCTGCTATGAAATGCCCTTATCATGGTGAATAATTAGGGCCTGAAAGAAACAGGAAAAAATGTAGCTTTCTTTAACTGTTTACATTTGTTATCACTACTTTTAATGCAGACATACTCATAAATAGATACATAAAACTCTCTGTGAAGACTGGGTATGCATGGCTTTTTTCTTTTTGAAACTTTGGCTTCTTTTAAAAAGGAAATACAGGTTATGGACACTGAGAATATTTTAAGCACATGGAAATAGTAACATAATTTTAATAATGCAGACATGTAATTATCTTATAAGCATATGCCTTAGAAAAGATTCCTAATGATACAAACTAGAGGATAGCCCATTTTTGGCTGGTCTTGACAATAATTCTGCTTCTGTGAAATTTTAAGTTTCATGTCTGCTCTCCATAAAATGTTTGAGAGCCAGTGACAGGCATCTCTAGAAATTTCTTCCAAATGATTACACTTTTCTATAACAAGTAAAAAAAAATGCCTAATGTTTGCTTGCTATCAATAGACTTCTTTTTGTTTGTTTCCCTTGTGAAGAGTATGAGCTATTGATTAAAAAGCAAATAACTATTTAAGTAATTCTAGCACACCATATAGGACTTCGTATCTAAGAGAAGTTCTGAACTTTTAAGTATTAAGAGTAAATTCTTTTTCAAATTCTAAATTTATATCCAACCATCTATTCCATATCTTAATTCAAATATGTAATAGCCATGTATGTGTTAAATTAAAACTCCTGGTATTTTCCCCTAATACCTGTTCCTCCCAGTCTTCCCTACCTCATTAAATAGCACCTCTAGCCTTAGAGAGTTTCAAGACAAAAACCAAAACAAATACAGTGAACTCTTCTCCCTTTTTTATATATGACATTCAACTAATTAAAAGAATATGTGGGCCTTACATTCAAATACACACAGAAATGGTGCTGGAAAAATTGGAAAACTGCATGCAAAAGAATGAATCTGAACTATGAACTGTCACCATATACCCAAATTAACTCAAAGTGGATTAAAGACCTTCACATAAGACCCAAAACAATAAACTGTGTAAAAGTAACATCAGTACTAAACTTATTGACCTTGGGTTCAGAGAGCACTTTATGAACTTGACCCCAAAGGTAAGGAAAGTAAAGCAAAAATAATGAATGGGATTATGTCAAACTAAAAAGCTTCGGCACAGCAAAGGACACCATTAACAAAGTAAAAAGGAAACTAACTGAATGGGAGAAAATACTTGCAAACAATGCCTCTGATATGGAGCTAATATCTAAAGTATATTTTTTAAAAACCTTGGGGAAGCCAGGATGACTCAGTGGGTTAGGCGCTCACTTTGCGGCCCCAGGGACCGAGGATCGAATCCCGGCCCCGGCCCGTGCGGACCCACATGCTGAACTGGGGAGTGCCCCCAGTTCAGTTCTCACTGGGCGAGACCCTGGCCCAGTTCCTGCCCTGTGCAGCCCCGCCCACCTATGGAATGAAACTATGTGGAAAAACCAATGATGTGCCACTATGGAGACTGTTCTTGGCCCTCCCCCTTCTCTCTGTCTCTGTCTGTCTGTCTGTCTGTCTGTCTCTCTCTCTCTCTCTCTCTCTGTCAAAAACAATAAATCTTTAAAAAAAACCCTCATCCAACTCAACAACAAAAAACAAATGATCCTATTTAAAAACATGTAGAAGGGGAAGCTAGGATGGTTCAGTGGGTTAAGTGCTCGCTTTGCAGCCCCAGGGAATGAGGATCAATTCCCAGCCCATGCAGACCCATATGTCAAACTAGAGTATGCTTCCCACATGGGAGGCCCCCAGTTTGGTTCTCAGGTTCAACCCCTGCTTCAAGAGGACATGCCTCACATGTGGGAGGCCCCTGTTAACAGTTCTGCACAGCCCTCACCCACCTGTGTGGAACAAAACCATGTCAAAAACTGATGGCATACAACTATGGAGACTCCCCTTTCTCTCTGTCTCTGTCTCTGCCTCTCTCTGTCTCTGTCAAAAACAATAAAATAAATCTTAAAAAAAAAAAAAACGGTTAGAAGACCCAGACACTTCTCCCATGAAGACACACAAACAGCCAACATCACAAGCAATTAGGAAAATGCAAATTAAAACCACAATGAGATACCACCTCATGAGAATTGCTATAATCAACAAGACAAGAAATAATAAGTGCTGGCGAGGCTATGGAGAAAAAGGAACCCTCATACACTGCTGGTAAGAATTTGAACAATTCTAATTACTTCTACCGTTACCATGCTGGTCCCAGGGATCATTATCTCATGCCCAGGTAATTCCAATAGGTTCTGAATATATCCCTCTCTCTCTGATTCCACCCTTAAATTCTTTCTGTTATTCGCCATACAACACAGCAGCCAGAATGTTTCTGTTAACACATATAAGTTAAAATCAGGGGATCCTGATTTTCCCAGGATGGCTCAGTGGGTTGAGTGCTCATCTTGCAGTCCCAGGGTCTGAGGATCGAATCCTGACCCTGGCCCCGGCCCATGCAGAACTGGGGTGTGCTTGCCATGTGGGACGCCTCTGGCTAGCAGGGGCATGCCTCCCATGTGAGAGGCCCTTGGCCTGGTTCCTGCCCTGCGTGGCACCATGTGGCCCCACACTTACCTGTGTAGAATGAAACTATGTTGAAAATCAATGATGTATGGCTGTGCAGACTGCTATGGGTCCCCCCCCCCCCGCCCCACCCCACACCTCTCTCTGTCAAAACAATTTTTAAAAATCATCCAGTGGTCACTGGTCACACTTACCCTTTACAATGGCCTTCAAAGATCCTTCTCACTACTCTGCTGTGGCAAAGAAAATGGGTCTCAGCAAAAAGTCTACTGCTCCACCATATTCCCCTGACTTCTTGAAATTTGATGGGTCTAAAATATAGAAGCACCATGGTAAAATACTCTATCTCCTTCTCTTCGGGAATAATCAAGGTGTCTATGTGCTCCAAATAGTACCGCTATAAGATAGCAGAGGTATATCAGTTTAGGTCCTAAAGAAACCATGCGAAGTAGAGTTCCATCCAACCCGAGATAGAACTATAACAAGCCAAAGCATAAAATAAACTTGTATTTTGTTTATCTTTTAGGACTGAAGTTAAAGATGCTATAGAACCTTAACCTAGACTACACTTCACCTCATTATGTACTCTAACCTTGTGTCCAATGATGTCATTCATTCACTCTGTGTAGCCATGCCTGTCTCTTCGCCATTACCTGAATACAACGAGTACTCGTTCAAATTAGGGCTTTACAATTCCCTCGAATTGCATGCTCTTTCCCTAATCTCAATCTCTTTACCTAGTATAGGCTTATTCATATTCGCTGTTTCTTCTTGAGTCGGTTTCAGTCATTTATGTCTTTTTATGAATCTGTCCATTCATCTATGTTATCTATTTTGTTGGCATAAAGCTGTTCATAGTAATTTCTTTATAATCCTTGGCACCCTATTAAATAACATATTTTAAAATGTTTAAATTACAATGTCAAATAATGTAAATTTTACTGCAATTAATGTTATGTAAATATTATCACAATAGATGATAAATAGATAGATAGATAGATAGATAGATAGATAGATAGATAGATAGATGATAGACTTATTCCTAGTCACATGAACCTGCCAGTAACTAGTTCAGAGAAAAACTATCTATGAGTTCCTGAGGGAGAATAGCACAGGACTAAGAATTAAGGCTATTACTTTAGGCTGTAAGAGTTCAAGGGTATACAATAATTTAGTTAATTTCAGTTTTAATATTCCATTTGTTATTTCTACTTTTCCACAGTTTTGACAGTGATAGGAACTAATGCAAGTAGTATTAGTCCTCTCTCTATTAAGCTACTTATAAATGGCCTACATCCTTCCTTGGCTTCAGTTTTAAGGGGAAATTGAAGAATTTTTAGGCAAAGGCTTAGAAAAATCAATGTGAACTCACGTGAGTTGTGCTCCAATTATTTTTCCTATATGTCCATAGAGTCTTATCCCATAGCTTTTCTAGTACCATAACTAATTCTTCAGTATTTCTTGAATCATACATAATATGTGTATTATTTGTAAATCCAGACCAGCTACAATTTAATTACATGAGGAAGAATCATCTGGAACTTTTACAAAAATCTTTCTGCGGTGCATTTTGTCTACCAGTTTCATTTGTAAAGTAAATCTCTACCACATATGTAAGAGATGGGTCACAGAGAAGAAGAGTATTCTTCTGATAATGGTCCCAAAGCTATATTTAAAAGTTCAGACTTGGGACAGGCCTAGAACTGTTATAAATTCTCGCTACTTGAACAGTTTTAGTACTCCAAGGAGACTGATTGTTTGTGGTAGTGGGAATGATAACTAGAGTGGTACCAAACAACAAGAAACTAAGATATTATTCACTTATATTTCTAGATCATAACTCTTATGAGTCCAAAAGAAGTACAAGAAATTGTTGGGCACTAATATTGCCCTTGAAGTAGCATCACTGAACATATTTTGAAGAGTTGACCTTATGTTTCTTAAATAATAGGTGGCATTGGCTCTTCCAAAGATCCTTTTCTCTTGCAATATTTGACAGGTGTCCTTATTTATGAGCTCTTGATTCTTAAACATTTTGTTCTTTTCATTTTTAGGGCTAATGTTTTTATCTAAAGAATCCACATTTTTTTTTTATTTCTAGCTTATTTACTTTATTACTACTTTTGAAAATGCTTACCATGTGTTAGAGACCTTCTAAATTGGCAATTTCCAATTATAATTTACTTTTTCTCTTTCAGTCTGAGCCCTTTTATGACAAGAGGAAAGGCTCCTTTTACTTCAGCTGTAAAATCTAACCCAGAATCCAATTTGAAAATGTCCAGGAGTCTACTTTAAACTCACCAATTGATTTGCTTTTATCTTATTTGTAACTTTACATTTTGGCTAATCATCACTTAAGGAAAAGGCTTCTAAGTGGACTTGTGCACTTTCTATTTTTCTTAACCCCTCAAAGTCTATTTTTTTAATTATACACAGCTTAATTACTTCAATCCTCTGCTGGTCTTCCCTTTTGTTCTTCTTTTAACCATCCTCCCCTTTTCCACCCTGATAGAGAAGCTAACAATGAATTAACTAGCTGAAACAAATCTGTTATTGCAAATCTGACATTTAGAAGTATCTAAAAAAAATCAAAATTCTACAAGAAATACTTACTTGTCTGTATTCTTGATGTCTAGGAAAAATCTTTCATTATAACTCTTAATGCAACTCTAAACCACTATTTAAATTCAACTTCTATATATCTGCCTTCTTGTTTAGTGATGTGTTTATTTCACTACGGAAAACAAGATAGCTATACTGACCAGACCCAATCTCCTCAGCAAATAATACTGAGGATTTTAGATAGAATTTTTGAAAATGGTGCAGTTCAGGAATTGGCAGCTTTTCAGATGTTTAAAGGAGTTGACATCATTTATAAAAGCATGAGAACTCAGGTGAGACTGTGTTTAGTTGGTATACAAGGTGTGTTTAAAAGTATAAATTTATTTATGACTGGCTAAGTTCCAGAAATCAGAAGCTGTATCAGGTTGGCTTACAAAAAGTACAAGGTCTGATGATTAAGTTCATAAACTAATCCTAGGAAAAAGCACTATGTACCTCATTGCTGCATATCATTATGGTCACAATAGAAGTACTCCCCTTGGGAAGCTATGCACCAATGCCAGCACCTAGTCCACCCTTCAAAGCAATTTTGGAACTCTTTTTTTGGAACGGCCATCAGAGCCATCATCGTGTTAGCCTTAATGTCCTGAATGTCATCAACTGTCTTCCTTTCAATGTTTTCTTTATCTTTGTCATTGGGAACCAGATCAGGTGAATAGGGACAGTGTTCCAATACAGTGATTTGTGGACTGGCTAAAAACTCTTTCACAGACAGTGCTGTGTGAGCTGATGCATTGTCATGATGCAAGTACCATGAGTTGTTGGCAAAAAGTTTAGGTCATTTTCATCTAACTTTTTCAAATAGTCCACTTGGTCAACTGTCTATCCCATTGGTAAAATTCATAATGAACAATCCTTCTGATATAAAAAAATGTTACCAACATCTCTTTGACTCTTGATTTGGGCTGACAGAACTTTTTTGTTTATGGAGAGTTGGCTGACTCTCATTATTTGACACTTTGTTTCAGGGTCATATTGGTACACCCATGTTTCATCACCAGTGATAACACAGCCCAAAACATCATCTTGCCTCTCCAAAAGGTCTTGACAAACTTCACCTCTCCTTTGCATTTGTTCATCAGTGAGCTCCTGCAGGATCATTTTTGCACACACCTCTCTCATGCCAAGATTTTCCCGTTTCTCTATCAATGTTTATTTGGTCTGCTATGCTTCTCATAGTCAGCTGATGATTTTGACGCACAATTCAATGAATTTTTGCAATGTTTTCATCAGTTTTGCTCATTACTGGCTACCTTGATCTCTCTTCATCAGTGACACTTTCTCTCCCCTCAGAAAAGCATTCAATCCATTTATACATCGCCATTTTCTTCGTGGCATTATTCCCATAAACTTGGACTTACATGTTCCTGATTTCAAGTTTAACGAGAAGTTTAATGTTTGTCCATTACTCCAATTTAAGCACCGGCAATCTCGTGACAACACACAAAAACACACAACAATGAATCTCACTCAGTAAGATACTGCCACATGCCGACATGAACACAGCTGTGAGACACTGATATACCAAGGCTGTAAAACTTTACCAGGTTGTTTGTACAATGCAGTCAACATAAACACACAGAGGCAAGTTTTCAAACTTAATTGTCAGAACTTGTATGTTTACTGATACAAATTGTTGTTACTCAACTGAAGTCTAATGCTATGAACAACCTGTTTCCAAGTTCTGTGAAAACTCTTTTTTTAATCTCACCCACTGAAATGTAAGCGCCATAAGAGCATATGTGTTGTTCACTGTTATGTCCCAAAGGTGGAACCATGGCTTTCATATATTATTCAAAAACACTTGTTGAATAAATGAATAAATTAACTAATCAAACCTAAGTTTATTATTTTACCAGTTCCATGGACTTCAGTCAATTGCTTAATCTCTTATGTCTTTAGTTTTCTTTGAAAGGGAGTAAATCGTATTTATATACAGGATTGTTGTAAGGATTAAATTAGGTTGCACATATTATACATTTGGTAAGGTAATTCTATACATTTGACATAGAAAGATTTCAATAAGCAGTGTTGATAATGTGGCTGTTTCTATTCTTCTCGTTATTATTAGAGGGCAGGATGAAATATATGAAATCATTTACTTCTCTCATCATGTTCTCCAGTATCCTTACTTCATGTTTACATTCCACTATGAGAAATATGCTCCAGTCATTCCAATACCCCTTTATTCTTTCTTTATTTATTTATCTATCTATCTATTTATTTATTTATTTGTTTTTTTTATTGTTTTTGACAGAGAGAGAGAGAGAGTGATACAGAGACAGAGAGAGAACTGAACTGGGGGCACTCCCCAGTTCAGCATATGGGTCCGCATAGGCCGGGGCCAGGATTCAATCCTTGGTCCACTGCGTTGCAAAGTGAGTGCTTAACCCACTGAGCCATCCTGGCTCCCCCCGCTCCCCCTTTATTCTTAATTATTCAAAATGTATCTTTTCTACTTCCCATTCTACCAGAGCCATCACTTAGCCCCTTTAAGAGCTAGTAATAGCTGATAATGCCATATATTGATTTCCTTCAGAGTGCATATGGCCTTAACAGAACCCAAATTAATGACAAATGATGGGATCTTAAGGCACTGAGGCACCTTACAGAAGGTTTTCAGCAGGAAGGGAGACTGTTGGCAACCATTCCTGAATTCACTTTAAGACAAGGCAGCCCAGAGTCCACGCCGGGCTGTCTATCCATTGCTCCACAGTGCTGCTCTCATCATGATGAATGCATTAGGCTCTCAGATACACCAATCTGGAGTTGAGGTGAAAGATGTGTCTGTTCAAACACACAGATTTGGAAATCAAACGAAACACATTCAAAAAAGTCTCCCCTGACTACCAGGCCAGGGATCAGTCATCCTCCTGAGAACATGTAAAATGACGCATTGATGTCTACAAAAGCTGAACTATATTGTGCAAGGAATCGCTGAAAACTGAGAAGAGGCAGGAAAGATAAATTATTTTTTCAAGGAGTGTTTTCATGATAAAGTACTTGTACTACCTTGAAAGACAAGGTGAAGCAAGATAGAGGTGATAGTGTTTATTTTCTACTATAGCATATAGATGATGAGTGATTAATGATAACTGCATGAACATACTTTGAAGGCTTACTTGTCTTATTCAATCATCACAAAAATCTAGATAGTGGATATTGTTATCCCCATTTTAGAGGTGAGGCTTAGAGAAGCTACATGAGATATGCATGGTTGCTAAACTGCTAAGTGGTAGAGCCAAGATTCTAATTCAGGCCAGCCATTTGGCTAAAAGGTCCTTCTTTCTCTTAACTACCACAGTACAGTGTTCCCTCGCCACTTCGCGCTTCATGGTTTGCGGCTTCAGTGCTTCGCGGGTTTTTCCAAAATATTCATCAAAAAATAAAAATGAAAAAATACAACCATGTCGGCAGCCACATGGCGGAAAGGAGCGTTGTTTCATGTGGATGCGCGAGAGAGAAGGATCCCTGC
>PVKE010029878.1:0-19966 GCA_004027555.1 Craseonycteris thonglongyai | reverse complement strand
GGGACAGCCCGGGGAGGGGACAGGCGGCCTGGGAGGGGACAGGCGGCCCGGGAGGGGACAGGCCCGGAGGGGACAGGCGGCCCAGGAGGGGACAGGCCTGGGAGGGGACAGCCCGGGAGGGACAGCCCGGGGAGGGGACAGGCGGCCCGGGAGGGGACAGGCAGCCCGGGAGGGGACAAGCCCAGGAGGGGACCCGCAGCCTGGGGAGGGGACAGGCCCGGGAGGGGACAGGCCCGGGAGGGGACCCGAGGCCAGAGGGGTGTGTCCCGCGCAGGCAGCGCCCGGGGCGCGTTGGCTCAGCCTGGGGCTCCGGCGTCTCTCCACGCGGCCGCCGCCCCTTTGCGCAGAGACCGGCTCCGCTTGGCCATGTGGCGCGGCTGCGGGGAGAGGCCACCGGTCCCCGTGAGGCCGGGCACTGGGCGGCGGGACGAGGTGGGCGCCCGTGGGGGCCCGTGGGGGCCCGGCCGGGTGAGCTTATGCCTCCCCTTGGGCTGGGGCTGAGGGCCCGCCGGGCTGAGGGCCGCTAGCCGGGCCTCACCCGGAGCCGCGCGCGCCGGAGGGGCCCGGGAAGCCCGGGGCCCAGAGCGGCTTCCGCGTGCGCTTCGCCGGCTTTGCGCGGGGCCTCCCGCCCGCCCCGCGTGAACGCGACACAGTGTAGCGCGTTGGCTGCTCTCCCTCCTCCAGGCCGCAGAGGGGCAGCCGGGGCGGGACGCGGGTGGGATTGAGCGCTGCACGTGGAGGCAGGTCCCTGCGCCGCCAGGCCCCGGGGGCGCGGGGCATCTGCTGCCTCTTGGGCAGATGAGGGGGCTGTGGTGACACAGCTGCCCGGCTGGCCGGCATGTGATGGCACCGGGGTCACCCACAGGGCGTGTAGCTGACAAGTTCTGAGCACAGCCAGGGCTCAGGGTGGCCTCAGGGCTTATCCGTGTTATTTTTTCCCTCCCGAGTGGTCTTAACGTCAACGGCATGACTTTTCCGGAGTTTTCACAAGATATTGGCCTATCGGGACGGAAGAAAATTTTTAAAAATGCACCAACCCATGAGCATTCCTAGATAGTGACTGTTTTTATGTGTGATGGTTGTGGGGGGCTTGCCTAAAAGCGACCCCTCACATCTGAGACTGTCCACCAGGCCCTGGGCGTTGAGAGCAGCCCCCAGGTGGGCCCTGCACAAGGCTGGCTCTCCCATCCATGGCCCCCGGGAAGCGTCCGCTCCGGGCGTGAGACCCTATGAGCCAGCAGCCGGGGGGCTGATCGCTCCCGACAGCTGCTGGTTGGACCCCAGACTGTGACCCCACGCATGGCGGTGGCTTCTCGCCAAAGCCGGGGTCGCTCAGCTCCGGGTTTGGAATCGAGTCGTGCCAGTGACATTGAGCAGCGGGCGCAGTGACCCCTTAGCATTCTGTTCCACGAACACCGAACGTATACGTCTTGCGCTTTGAACGGCACAGGTTGCGGTAGAAAAATTAATTATAATTTATGCTCTGTGATCCAACACCCCCCCGTGTGGGGGTGGGGGAGGGGATCACATCTATAAAAACAGAATAACTAGGGTGCGATCATTCGCATGATCAGAAACAAAAACAAAGCCCAAGTGCCGCACGTCCTAACAAATCTCTGTTAAACTCTTTCGAGATGGGCTGCATTTCATAACGGTTTGGTTTCCCGCGTCTTTTCGGGAATGGGTACAGTTGAGTAGCTTTGGGGCATAACTTGTGTAATTTTTTTTTTGGCTGCGTTCAAGCCTTCCTGACACTGCCTCTGGAGAGAATTTTCTAATGGTAGATAACAGGTTCATTTTCCCCGAATGCATATAATAGTGTCCACATGCTATACTCAGGCCTTCGTTTATTCAGATGTTTACTGAGCACCTACTACGTGCCAGGTGCTATACTCGAACACAGCGGTGAGTGCCCTCCGAGGCTGCTACATGGCCACCAGCCAACCTGCCAGCAGGGTCCTTGAGGTTGTGCGTCCCCTGAAGGACACAGGGTCGTCTCAGAGTCGGGGAGGAAGAAGACAGGGCTGTTATGGGGACACGGTCACCTTCTAAATTCTTTTTCGATGCGTATGTTGTATCCAAACGTCCTAAGTGAACATTTTTCGGTGTTTGATTTACACAGCGAGGAAATAACATGTAAGGATTTTGCAACTACATTTTCACGTGGTCCGCCCTTACTTTATGCTTCTTTGGTGTTTCTATATAAAGAAAAATCATGATCTTTTGCGAAATAGTTTACTTTTCTGCTGGGCGTCTGGCGTTGACGTTAGAGAGTCTCCTTTTTTGGGAGCTGCGTGTGCTGAATGGAGACTTTCGAGCACACCAGGAGTGCTCATAGTTCTAGAAGGTGGTGACATCGCACAATTCATCTCACTGCGTGTGAAAAGAAGCAGACGTGTCATAGGGCATTTTCTGACATTGTTTTGACAGCAAAAGCTGTGAATCGTCATCGGCGGCGGATCAGGTTACGAGGGACAAAACTCTACCACCTCCCTGAAACCACTTCACGTTAGACAATAAAATACCAGCGCAGCGAAAGGGTTAAGGGCGTGAACACCAGGAGCGGAAGGTCACGGGGGCGCCACCTTAGGAAGGAACCAAGGATGCAGACAGAAGAGAGAGACGTGCAGTAAGACAGTCCTTGCAAAAGCCACAGGGGAGGGACCCCAAACCCCAAGGGCAGGCGGTGGCCTGTGACAGAAGCAAGGACCTGCGCCCATTGCTTGAGAGAGAAGGTGGAGGCAGAGCCGAGGTGGGCTCTGTGGTCCCCATGTGGCAGGAGGGAAGTGGGGCAGCTGAGGAGCAAGAAACATGGATGTCAGAGCTGAAGCCCTGACACACACAGTGTTGTGGGAGCGCAGGAGAGAAGATGTACTAGGGGCGTCCCCGAGAGCTGCCAGACAGCCCCCAGGACCCAGGTGGTGTTTGCGGTTCTGGGCCCGGGAGCCCCCAACTTCCCTCGTGGGCCCCTGCATAGAGTAATCCTAATGCGAGCGCTAGAAAGAGGCCGAGTGAACACTGATGGGGCAGCACAAGTCTAAGCACACGGTCTCCTGTGAACGTCACCCCAGGTGCAGTCAGGGCGTTGTCACCCTCACTGTCGTCCCCGTGTTCCCGAAGCCAAGAGCCGTTGACTTAGAGCAGGGGTCTCCAAACTACGGCCCGCGGGCCACATCCCTCTCATCCAGCCCGTGGAGACCTTTTTATCTGAATAAAATAACATTAAATAAATAACTAAAAACAACATCTATGTTTTGATTCTTTTTTATTTGGACCTCGAGTGTGCAGTCGGCCCCCAAACTGCTGTTTGATAGTTAATGCGGCCCGCGGGCTGAAAAGTTTGGAGACCCCTGACTTAGAGAATAAAGGAATGCGTGCTACTCGGTATCCGAAATGTATGGCTTGACTACTCTCACGAACATTGATTTAGGCTCTGAATGAAACGTGTAACTTCACACTCGATCGTTTCCAGTGTCTGACTGGAGAAAGCTTACCCGCTGACCTTCAGGGGTAAGATTCTACCCCACCCCCAAGTAAATAAGTACCCTCCTGGCTTCTTGTGCACGGGGTACTAAGCAGCACAGTAAACAGTACCAACCAGAGTTTAACAAGAAAAGGTACAAGGACACGTTGCAATGCTGTGGGTCAGCTCAGGGTCGAGAACCAGAGGATTTGAAAGGCATGATTATCTCGGGGTTATAATACGAGGGCTGTCCAGCCACGTCCTGTGAAACACAGAGGTCTTTGTGGCTGGAACATTTTCCGACAGCCCCGTAAGTTTAGAAGAAATGGACGTGAGAGACTGCTAGGGGTTCTAGCAAGATTTCACCCAGTGGACTGCTGGGACGAAAGCCTTTTTTTTTAAGTGGGAACCTATAGTCTATCCGAGCGCCCACTTGCAATGCTATTTATTAGCCAGTAGAATCGCGTCCTGTGGGCCCACCCTGCAGGCCACCTCCCACGGCATCTGGTCCATCTCCCGAAGGTCAGATGACTGCGAGAAGCCCTGAGAAAACACCTGAGGAAAGCAGAGGACAAAATCTTTGCTTAGACCAGAACCTGAAAGCACTAATTATAAAAGGGAAAAAAAAAAAGGGTAAAGGAGAGTATCAAAAATAAAGAGGTCTGCCCATTAAAAGACACAATGAAGACAATTGATTAAGAAATAAATTTTATTGGCTCGCACTGTTCCCTGGGTGTGCAAGCATTGTATTCATTTAGTGCCTCCTGTGTATGCAGAGGACACTACTGAACAAGAAGGACGTGGACGGAGAGGGAGAAATCGCCGAACAGATCAATAACCGTTATACAGCACGAACTGATAACGCAACCCTAGCGACGGTATAGGGCGCGCGTTCTAGTTTTCACTTCAGGACCTGGCACTGGTTAATAATTCGCAAAGTTGCACAGCCAGTCGAAGCACATAGTTGCTGACTCCTGTTCAGTTACCGCCCCCAAACATCTATTTTTTTTTTCTTCTTTCTATTATTCTAAGCCAAGGGTGTGGCATTTTAAACTGAAGCTTCGTGGTAAATGTTTTTCCTGCTGTTAGTTTACTAGGGAGGGAAATGGAAATCCCATCTTAACGGTTGCTGTCTTTCTAAGAAGCCTGGTCTTGAAATTCGTGTTTCAGGCGACACACCAACATCATGGTCAGATGCCTTTCTCGTGTGTGTTCTGCTAGGTTATGAGGTAGGAAGCAGCTCTCTGCTCAGGCCTTGTCTCTCTTCTCTGAGAAGTATTTTGGGTGCATCCTTTTTCTTTTTTTTTTTTAAAGATTTATTTTTATTGTTTTTGATAGAGAGAGTGAGATACAGAGACAGAGAGAAGGGGGAGGGCCCAGAGCAGTCTCCATAGTTGCACATCATTGGTTTTTCCACATAGTTTCATTCCACAGGTGGGTGCGGGGCTGCACAGGGCAGGAACTGGGCCGGGGTCTCACCCCAGTGAGAACTGAGCTGGGGGCACTTCCCAGCTCAGCATATGGGTCCACACGGGCTGGGGCCGGGGCCGGGATTCGATCCTCAGTTCCCGGGGCTGCAAAGTGAGCACCTAACCCACTGAGCCATCCTGGATTCCCCTTCTTTTTTTTAAGTTGGCCAAGTTGGCAGGAAGACGCCAGGGAGTAGAAGTCAAGAAAAAGGCAGGACTCAGAGCACATCGTTTGGGAGACAAGGATTTAACTTTTGTTTAATCGGAACAGAATGCTGTTGTCCTTCTTACCCTGGGATTTGGGTCAGCAAACCAGCGATTGTGTCCTGTGTCCTCGGACCCCGTACCTCCTGTAGTTCTTATACGATCCTTGCCGGCCGTTATCATCTCAACGTAAGCACGAGGCGGCCACAGCCAGAGGGCTCCATGTGCATTGGAAGACGACTTCACAAATGACCTTGAATCCGTTCTCTCTGACCTCCCCTCCCCTCCCCCATTTTTTCTCTTCGGCCGCAGACGTGTAGGTTTTCATGTCGACGCCTCCCATTCCGGCTCCTTGCTTTAGTCTTCTGTTCGCCCAGCGCAAACCAGGGATCCAGCTTCCCCAACATGTGCAGTTCCAGAACCCAATAGAACACTGGTGTAGAATAGGGTGGTCAGTAAATGTTTGAAGGAACAGGACATGAAAGTCTGAGATGGTCGTTGTGCAAACCCTCTGGTCGTTGCCCTCTGTCAACTCTTCTCGGTATCTCGTCGATGACCGAGTCTGATTCTTTTTTCCCATCGGTTTCTTCCTCGCCTGGTAAGTTCTCTCTTCGTGTGGATTGTCTCCACTGTGCTTCCTCTTGGCGCCCAGCCGTCCTCGTTTAAGTCTGGTTTTCGCTGAGTTGCTGGAAGATCTGGACTCTTACATAACTTCTTGCTGTTGAGGGATCTATGCCTGTCGACGAACTTAAAGTCCTGGTCAGAAGACAGGAGGAATGAATTACCACGTAGAATTCCACTCATCTTTCCTAGATAGCCACCGTCCACTCACCTTCCGGACCACGAGACAGGCATCGTGCTCGGGAAGGTCGCTTGTCTGGCCAACTGTTTTCTGAGTGAACTACCTTAAAAACAAAAAAGCAAGACAGCATCACTGCCGCAGCCGGCATAGGTGTAGAACGACAGCTCAGACTTGCCGAACTCAAAGCAGAAAACCCTTGCTGTGTGCTGCAGTGAACAAGACGGCGTGCTAGGCACTTTGGGGCCAAGGAAAGCCAGGACTATTTCTTACTTTCTTGGGGTTGTCAGTCCATTGAGACACACAAACACACGACTTCATGCACCCTTACTTTACACTCTGTCCCCACCGGGTGGTTATGTGGTTTGGGGGGAATTCATCCATTAGTTAAAAGTTAGGAGGAAGCCGGATGGCTCAGCGGGTTAAGCACTTGCTCTGCAGCCCCGGGGACTGAGGATCGAATCCCAGCCCCGGCCTGTGTGGACCCACGTGCTGAACTGGGGTGAGCTTCCCATGCGGGAGGCCCCCAGCCCAGTTCCCGCCCCACGCGACCCCCCGCCCACCTGTGTGGAACGAAACCATGTTGAGAACGGATGACGTACAACTATGGAGACGGCTCTGGGCCCTCCCCCTTCTCTCTGTCTCTCTCTGTGTCTGTCAAAAACAATAAAATAAATCTTTTTAAACAAGTAAATAAATAAATGATAAAAGTAGGACATTAGCAGGGGGGCACATCTCTGTGCTGACAGTCAGTGTTGTTAGACCAGTGGCCGTGAAACACGGTTGATGGAGGAGGTGGGACCGTGATGAAAAGCCGTACAAGTGAGTGTGCGAAACAATATATTCTAATCCATCGCATCCATTTAATGCAAGGCGAGGAGCCCCCAGTGTCACAGTTTAATAATATTCCCACAACCTTGTACCGTCCAGAAAGGCTTGTGATGCTCGATAGAGAGATTTGCAGCAAGAATTATTTACGTGGATCCGTCAGGAAATGGACACAGACACAGCCGGCCTTCACCTGTGTGGGGTGCACCGCTGCGTGTGCACTGCTGTCACATGAGTAGCGGCCTGTGGCCAGCAGGGCGGTGGGCACGGTGGTCCCAACACAGGCTCCCTCACAGCCCCTCCCTCGCCAAAGCGGCCTTTTTGCCACCCCTGCATCCTGAGCCCCAAGCAACCACGGACCTCTCGACTCCTGCACAATGGTCCTCATAGCAGCATCCTGGATGCTGGATGAAAACTTGTGTGTGTGTGTCTGTGCACCGAAGTGTTTGCGCTGGAGAGGCTGCGTGACTCAAGTCCTTCAGCTCGAATCCTCCAAGATAACACAGCAATGACGGTCTAAAGTGTCTGCGTAGGAAAGGAGTCACTGCTTCTGGAAACTACCCGTGAGTTTCTCTCAAGAGCAGCCGCTAACGAAGCATCACTCGTCAGTGACTTGCACACATCAGGGATATGCCGGCGTGGCCTGGGGTGACCTCGGTAGGCACGATGGTCTCAGCCAAACCAAAGGCCGGGCCGGCCACGCAGGATCCATGAGCAGCCTCCCCTGCGAGACTCTGAGAGGGCTTTGTGGTTTGTCCTTCAGAATCTTGAACGTTCAGTGCAACAGCCAGCAGGCACAGAAGATGCAAATAGCGTGTTTGTCGCATTTATCGGTGTTGCTAGAAATGGAGAGCAACATAGAGTTTTTGGTGGAGCAGAGGTTAGGGGCTTGCCCATTTTACTTTAGCCATGTTTATTCAGATCTTCTAAGATTAAAGCACACCCTTCCCTACCCTCTGAGGATGAACATGGCCCCTTGGGGGCATCAGGTACTGGGAAGTGTTAACATAGAAACTATGCCATTCAGGACCCTTAATACCTGAGTAAGAGGGCCCCCGGGGTTGCTATACTTCTGCAGATTCTTTTGTGATCTTCCTGTGTTTCAGGGTATTCATTCGTGTGTGCCTTTTCTCTTCCAAATCTTACTTGATAAGCAAATCTAACTTCATGCCCTGAAGATAGTTCCTAAGCATTGACTACTGGGGAAGCCCAGTCTTTCAAACACACCCCTTCCTCAGGGCGGGAAGAGCTTCCAAGTGCCCAGCAGTGTCTGCTGAAGTCTGTATCTAGACACGTGGTGTGGTTCTGTCCTGAAAAGAGGAATACGGTGTGGGGGAGCACACCAGCTCCTCTCTGTTCTGAGATCAGCCAGGCACTTTCTGTGAGAAGGGCGAGAGGCACAAGTCATGTCACCCCCACTTTCAAGCAAATGCTAGAACATCCGAAACGTAGCCAAGACTCTTCTTATCAGCACGAGCAGCTTCCGGTGTGAGGAAATGGAGAGGCGAGTGCAGGAAATGGACCTGCATTAGGTTTGGCATCGAGCAGGGCTCGACTGATGGTGGTGTATGCATGGAGCTGGCGGTCTCATGAGGGCCACAAACGTGAGGACAGGTGCGGCATAGGTGCTGCAGGGCTATGTGTTTCTAAATATCTGTCATTCTGTGCATATTGCTTTTTGGCTATTGAGAGAAGGTGAACGTTTATGGAGGGGAGCATAAATATATAATGAATGAATGAATAGAGTGGAGTGAAAATGAAATGGAATAAAATGGAATGGAATCGAATGGAATGGAATCGAATGGAATAAAGTGGAGTCAAGTGGAGTAGAATTGAATGGAATGGAGTAGAGCAGAATGGAATGGAATGGAATAAAGTAGAGAGGTATGGAGTGGAGTGGGGTGGAATGGAATGGAATAAAGTGGAGTGGAGTGGAATGGAATGGAATAAAGTGGAATGGAGTGGAGTGGAATGGAATGGAATAAAGTGGAATAGAATGGAATGGAATGGAATGGAATAAAGTGGAATGGAATGGAATGGAATGGAATGGAATGGAATAAAGTGGAGTGGAGTGGAATGGAATGGAATAAAGTGGAACGGAGTGGAATGGAACGGAATAAAGTGGAATGGAGTAGAGTGGAATGGAATGGAATAAAGTGGAATAGAATGGAATGGAATGGAATAAAGTGGAATGGAGTGGAATGGAATGGAATGGAATAAAGTGGAGTGGAGTGGAATGGAATGGAATAAAGTGGAACGGAGTGGAATGGAACGGAATAAAGTGGAATGGAGTAGAGTGGAATGGAATGGAATAAAGTGGAGTGGAGTGGAATGGAATGGATTGGAATGAAATAAAATGAAGTAGAGTGGAGTGGAATGGAATAAAGTGGAGTGGAGTGGAATGGAATGGAATAAAGTAGAATGGAGAAGAATGGAATGGAATGGGGAAATAAGTGTCTGTTGCTTCAGCCACCCAATCTCTAGCATATTCGTTACATCAGCTCCAACCAACGAGGACACTTTCTCAGAGCTGCCTTTCTAGACCCATCTGACTTTTCCTCCACGTGCCTCTCGATCCAAGCATTTGCTGTAATTGTAATATTATTCATGTTCATGGGCTCATCGATTTATGCCCCTTTTTCTCACTGATCTGCAAGCTCCATAGGTGTAGAGAGTTTTATACCTTTTTGATGCACACACATGCATGCACATGTTTACATACATGTTTGTGTACATAGTGTATGTCACTATTACCCCTTGTGCCTACAAAACCTAGTAAAAATATTTGTTGAGTAAATGATTACTTTTCAAGCAAACACTCTTTTCAAGGGTCTACTAAAATATCTTTACTTCTTATTATCACAGAGAGAAAGGAGCGTGTGTGGGTTGGAATAAATATTCCAGCTATAGAATTTTCATCTTCTTTGAAACCTTTTATACAACTGCTTTTATAAAGCATTCCCTGGAAGTGATCTTCAAATAAGAAAATTAAGAGGTATTACAGCAGGGAATTAACGTTATTACCATATACTTAAAAACAGAGATGCAGAAGGTGTTTATATAGCGTCTCTCACTTGTCTGCTATTTTCCTGGAAGAATGTACATGCTTTTGGCTGTAAACAACTTATTCGCCTTTTGGAGCAAGAGAATAAATTGTGGCTTATTCATAGTTTACCTTCTTTTTGTAAAATACCCTTCACATAGCTAACGCACGATTTCAACTTAAAAACAACTGAAGGTGTGACTTTTGACATTCAGACACACATATTAATCATTTGCTCTGTGCAGGGTCCTGTGGTAAATGCTGTGTGGCCACCAGCCAAGTTTTGCTCCTTATTCTGGGGACGTTGGGGCCGTGGGGCTGGGCTGATAAGATTAGTACACGAAGCCAATGAGGCCTGAGAGGCGGGCGGCCATGCCACGGGGCTTTTGCTGGTCACTCGTCTGAGGCGGGTAGCTTCGTCGCCTGGCCCTGGGCGTTTGTCCTGGTGAACATCCCAGCCTGGCTCTGGGAGATTTCCAAGTTACCCATACCTGTTTCTGCTTGAACGAGCTGTAGAGTTCTGTCATCGTCGTCTGCCAAGAGCAACCGGGACCGGCCCTGCCGTCGTAAAGCCAGGAAAAGACGGCATTGTAGGCCGGCTAACCAGGTTCAGTTGTGTCGAGAAGGGAAATAGGAACGTGGGCCTTCGTTAAATGTAGGGATAGGTGCTTCGCCGCAAGTCTATTAAAAGCGTAACGTTTGTGGTGTTGTTTGGTGTTTGTGGTGTTGTTTGGGGGGAAGCAGAAACCCAGGACAGGAAGGTGAAGAATGAATTGGTAGAAAGTGGAGACCACACATGTTGACGTCCGTTGGTAGCTTGGCCATGACACCAGTGATCACCAAGCAGGATCAGAGGTCAAAAGAGTTTTGTTTTTTATGGAGAAGTGATATGGGCGCCCGTTCGGCTGCTGTTAGAAAGGCTGCAGCCGGGAGGGAAAGGTCTGTGAGGTCCGGAGTCGTTTCTGTGCCTTTGTCTCCTTGCCTGTAAAGTTTGGGTAATAAGATCATCCTCAGAGGACCTGGGGGGTTGGAGTGAAATCGTGTGGATGAAGAGATTTCACGGCAGTGCCTTGTACGTAGTGAGGGCTCGGGAACTATCGCTGTTGCTGCTTCTACTGCTGCTCTTGTTGCTGTCTTCTGTGTACGTTAGAGGGTTGTGAGCGTGGAATAGCCGTCACTTCTGTCTCCTGGTTTGACAGACCTCTCAGCTTGTGCCAACTGGCCCCCGCTCCACGTTACCATCACTTAATTATGTTAACCAAGCAAACATTAGTCAAGTACCCAGTGGGGGCCAAGTATGCATAGGAACGCTGTGCGGAAAATCTGCGGCCACACGTCCACTCTCGTATGTGCACAATGGCTGGATTTCTTTCCGGACAGCCCTCGTAGGTCCGGTGTCTGGGACACAAAACTGAGCCAAACTGCTTCTGGGCCATGGGAGGAGAGAGATGGGTAAAAAGCGTAAATGCTTCGTACCAAGTCTTGCATGGTATCCGTCGGGGTTCTAGCAGGAACAGACACAGGAGGAGATATGTGTGTGTTGTTTTTACTTATTGGTCTGTATGTCCATACACATGTGCACACGCACGTGTGCACACATACGTGTATTTGCTACAGCTAGCTAAGCAATCCGGAATCCATAGGCAGCAGGGCAGAAGGGACTGAGACCCCCACGGGTACCGCTTTCTCCTCAGTCTCCAGAGCTCATCACGAGTCCGCCCCATTCTCCTGTTTGCCTTCTACCTTCTTATAAAAGACGGTGTGGATGTGGCAGGTGTTTTTCCCTCATATTCCCGTCAACTCTCTTACATACCAATTGGACCTTTATTTGAAAGCATCAAACGTACGATAAGTAGATGTCCGCATTTATTCTCGTACGTACTGCTTCATCTTGAATACGCTCTGCCTGCATTTATTAACAGATTTTATTTAGTCATCTGTGCAGCTAGGAAAAAAAAATATTGGCTCTCTGTGAATTAGCAGCGCGACCCAAGCTAACATGCAAATTCACGGGCTTTCAGCGTTCGTGTCTAATTTCACCTGCTGTTTACTGCTCAGAGGAACGAGACGTGGTCTTTTAAATGGACTGCGTCTTCAAGGAAGAACCCTTAGCAACCAATATTCCTTTTCACTTCAAATCTGCTTCTTAATCTGCTCTGAAAATTAAAGACGGTGGCAACCACGGATGAACGTGAAGAGCCATCTTGATAGTTCTTATGGCCAAAGGCATTCACGGGATTGGGTCAGCCGGTCCGGTTCTTTTTGTTGCAAGGAGGTGAGTGCGGTTGTTACGGAATGGAAAGATGGGGTGAAGTGCGTGGGGTGGTGGTTGTGAGTACGAGGAGGCACGCGGTGGATAGATTCAGAAGCAGCACCGCCGGGGTTGCCGTGTGGGTGCAGGGAGGCGGCTCTCAGACCCCCGGGACCCCCATTCCTGTTTCCCTCCTGATTCTGCTCCTCCCTCCAACCCCTCCTCACTCTTTCCTGGTTTCCTCTGCTCCCTCGAGTGGCCTGGCCTGGTCACCACATTGTCCCATCCAGCCACCACCACGAACTGACATCCGTTTCCGCGTCTCTCTCCCTTGGCCCCGTTGGCTCCCAGAGAATGCGTGCAATACTCCTTTTGCAAATCGATCCTCCCTTTGACTTAGATGTACCGAACTAACCTTCTCCAACTGACCCCCAAAGTTCTCTTCGGGCCTCTTTGGGGAAATGTGTGGTTTGGTCACAGCAACCGTGTTTTCATGCCTGATTCCCAGCTCAGTGGTAAACAGGTGTGTAGCCCACGAAGGAAATGAACTCTGGCACGGCTGGGGGAGAGGGGAGAGTGAGGGAGGGCGTAGGTGAGGGGCCCGACCCCATGGGTCCCGGCCACGGCAAGGAATTAGGTGGCCTTCGTTCTGGGTGACATGGGGGACGCTGGCAGGTTCTGAGACACATGACCCAAGTCCGGTTTTAAGTGGTAAAGCTGGCTGCTCCTATTAAGAAAGAACTGGATCCCAGGGCAGAGACTGTTGTACAAGAGATGACGGTGGTTTGACCAAGGTGACAACTGTGGCCGGAGGTGGTGACAAGTGATTGGGTTCTGGGTACGTTCTTGAAGATGAAATCCACAGGCTCTTCCCATGGGTTGGATGTGATGGGTTGAGTGAAACTTCAACGTCTATGAAGCAAATAGGATGCCTACTTAGTGGGACAGGTTCAGAGTTCTATATGCTGAGGTTCAACCCAGTAACACTGGCCTGTATCGGTACTGACTTCCCGTCTGTCCTTACCTCGGGCTGGAAAAACACACACACAAAAACTTGGCTGAGCTTGGATTGAGTATTGGACTTCCAGAAATGAACATTTCTATCCAAGGCTTCTCCAAGGGGAATTTTACAAACACGCACGTTGTGCATTCTCACTCGCACAGGGTTAATAGAAGGCTTGGAACGCCAGCCAAGGGGTCTCCCGCCCCAGAGTCTTGTAATCACGTTCCATCCTCAACGTGCTGCTGACTAATCGACCGCTCATCAAAGCCAAGTCGTGCTTGGTTGAATATTAAGTCATCAGGACATTAGGTTGAAGCGTGCCGTAGTAAACCCATTGACAGCTTGCCTTGCTGGGCTAGTGTAGTTGTGTAGTTGGCCGGCATGATGTCAAACCTCACACAGGGTTTCACCTCCTGACCCAGCATCGCACCGTCCAGCTGCTCTGACTCCCGTCGGCCGATGGCTGCCCCTTGGCTTAGAGAAATAACATGGGTGAAGCAGTCACACACACACACACAAAGTTTCACCGGTTTCAGAGAGCGGGGGAATAATATCGTCAAGGGGCAAGCCATTAGAAGCAACGTTTCCTGCTGTGTCTCTGTTCACGACCAGAGAGATTGGCCATCCCACTTTTTGGGGGGGTGCCTAGCGGGAAATTTGCAGAATTTAATCTGAAGAGAGGCGTAGGGTTCTGCGGGCTGTTCTTGGACATTGTTTTTATCAGCTGGCACAAGAGTCTGATTATCTTCCTTTGAGCATGACCCTTCGTGGTTATTAGTTTCCTTCAAACACCAGTTGTTCTGGTATGAATGTCAGCTTTGCTTCTCTAGGAACACGTTTTAAAATCTGTGGGTCTGACTATGTATTTCGTGCCGTAGTTGAGCTGTGATCGTCAGCGGTCACTAAGCATGTACTCAGTGAGTTTTGAAAGTAGGTTTCTAAAACGAATCCTAACACGTGGAGACAATCCGAAGGAGGGAAGCATCTCTTATGAAGCGTGCCCGGTGGGACAGTGAGGTTTCCTGGAGAACACAAGAGTTGTTCGAAGCTCGGACGTCCGTGTGGACCGTTCACTTGCGTCCGGTGGCTGGCTCTCCACGGGGGGTGTCCTTGCTGTGGTCTGCATGTCACTCTCTCTTCCGGAATGTCTGTATGACTTGTCTTGCTCTGCACAAAGCCCCGCACCACATGCCCTGGCTTCCTGCAGGCTGTTCCTGGAGACTGAGTTCAGCTCCAGAGCCAGCTCCTCCGATCTGATTGGGTTGAGACGAGGCAGAGGACAGTTTCCAGGAACGAGGGCTGACACACGCTCTTGGCATCTCATGTTCGTGCACAGGGCGTGTGTCAGGCGTCGGGTGACTGGGGTGCTCCTGAGCGTGTCAGGAGCGGGCTTGATCGAGCGTGTAAGCAGACGTGAGAAGCCACCCTCATTTTTTAAATTTTGTTTTTGTTGTTACATGCATTGGGGTGACATCTGTTGGTAGAAATAACATAGGTTCCAGGTGTACAATTCTACATGACGTCATCTATGTATGTGTTGCATGGCGTGCTCACCACCCAGAGTCAGTTCTCTTTCCATCACCATATATTTGTCGACCCCCTGCCTCCTCCCCCTCCCCCTTCCCCTCCGGTAACCACCAAAGTATTGACTGTGTCCGTGAGCTTTTGGGTATTTTTTGTTGCTTTCGGTTTTATATTTCACCTATGAGGGAGGTCACATGTTTTTTGATTTCTCCAGTCTGACTTATTTTGCTTAATATGATGGGCTCAGGGTCCATCCATGTGGTTATAAATGTCTGTATGTCATCGTTGCTTATGGCTGAGTAGTATTTTGTTGTGTAAATGTACCACAACTTCTCTATCCAGCCCTCCATCAAAGGAGACTTGGCCACGCTCCTTTCGGACGTGCTGTTAGAACCCGCCTGTGGAAACCAGATGTTGTTGTGTTGAGACAAGCTGCTAAGCTTCAGCCCCTGGCTTAGAAAGTGGCCTCCAATCGACAAAGGACACCATTTAGAGAAACTCAAGATGTAAATGGATGCTGCTGACTTCTTGCTTAAAAAACAAGTGCAGTTTTCCCAAGTGTATCGTATTTGTAGACGTGCTGTTTGTCTGCTTCTAGGAAAACAAAAGCTGTGCGTTCGAGTAAAAATTGTGAGTTATATTTGTCAGTTAACTCAATAATTGGTAGTATTCTCATATCATTGTACGCTGGAGCTTTGGTTCCTTGCAAGAAGTGACATTGGATAATAACGTGTGTGTGTGCACGCTCACATGTGTGTGCGCGGTGTGCTATACAAAGGACTTGTGTGCTGTGTGGGAAGGAGGAAGTCACTGAGAGTTATTGTAGCACAATGTGGCTGAGAGGCACTGAGTACCAATGACAGTCACAGTGCAAGCGAATGTATTATTTTACAGTATTTGTTTTCCCCCTTGATTATATGTATACAAGGACTGTGCAGGGAAAATTCAGCAATTGTCGGTAGGACAAGACCAGTTATGTGATTCGATGCTTTCCACACAGCCCTCATAGACTCTAATGACTGGATGCTCGTGCAAGAAAGACTGTCAGTTATATAAATGTCAGGTTCTTGTGAAATGGTATAAAAACGGTGTGTGATTTCATAACAGAACCACTTCGTAGGCTTTGGAATACTACGCAGCTATCTACAAGCACAGAAAGAACCACAAACCAGGTAGAAAGCAGCACTGCTGTACATAGACAGGGGCCCCGAGGAAAGACATTCGTCCCATTGGAAGACTCGAGGGAGTTTAATGATTGTTTGAAGTCAATTTACAGCATGGCATGAATATTGCGGCCGTCTAGTTCTGCAACGTTTCCATCACCCCCAGAAAGTTCTCTGGGGCCCACGGGCCATCAGCCAGACCCAGGCAGCCCGGATCCGCTCTCTGCCCTTAGAGATTGGTCTTTTCTGGAAATCTCATAGGCGTGGGGTCCTACCTTCCTTGATCTGCTTCCTTCTGCTAAGCTCATAGGGGCTCGGATTTCTCTTTTCCTTTGGCTGGATGTCTTCTGCTCATTGCTTGCCCCGCCGACTCTACCCTGCTCCTTGGCCTCCATTTCTGCCTCAGCATTCACGCCCTCTCTGTTCCCTCCTGTCCTGGAACATTCTCCCACACCCATGGGCAGCTCAGCCACCACCCTGAGTCTCTGAGGCCAACTTCTCCAGATTCGACTTCCCATCCCCTCTCCACTCTCTGGGACTGTCGTTCAAAAAACTCTCTCAATATGAGGTCTGATGAGAATAGAAGAACAAGTCACGTATGCCTTGAACTTGAACACACAGTGATATAGGGCCATCCACCCACCACCCAGTCCTGCCACCCACCTCCCAAGCAGGGGAACCCGGACTCAAAGTGTCTACAATCTCTTGCTTGTCTTTACATATTATTATTATTTTTATTTGTTTGTTTGTTTGTTTGGTCCTCTGGTCATTTCTAACTCGTTTTAATTCCACTTTTAAATAAGGAGTCTGGGCTCGAAAGTCTTTGAAACCCATTGTGTCGCTAACGTTCCCAGATTACTACCGAGACGTGAATTGTTCGCTTGGTATGTGTGTTAGAAGACGTGTAGCCTACATTGTTGGATGGTACTATAGTTTATTTTATTACAGAGTCTTGGCTGAGAGCACGACTTGTAATTATAGTGTCATTCCTGTAGAAGATTTGTTCCAGTTTGTACTCATGTGCCTTAGATGCTTGGTTCCCTTCCCCTGCCCCGAAACTTTTATTTTCTTGTTGTTAAATTTATTGGGGTGACATTAATTGATATTAAAGATAAGAGCTGAGCTTCCTGCAATGTTCTCCCCCCAGCCCAGCCCTCTCTGGTTTGAATTCATTTCACCAGCCCAATCGGCCCCAAGGGAGGGATGGGTGTCAGTTATCGCTACGACTTAATACTAATGACGACTTAAATATTTCATGAATGTAGCACTTGACCCTGAGGGAGAAGCTCTTAGTAATCACCCACACCTGGCCTTGGCTTTCATCTTTTATGCTCCATGGTCACCGTGCTCCTGTTGTAACCTTGGTTGGGAATGAGCCGCGATAGAATGCGAAAGCCATGCCCACCTCCAGCCGGAAAAGGTCGCAGCTAGTACAATGAGAGGTGGATGTTGCAAATACTTGCACGTGCATCTCCCCACTCTCCAAACTCCACTTAAATCGGACATTCCTGGCGTTTGGCGAAGTTTGAAGTGTTTTCTTATTTCTTCCTACGGTGTATCGATATCATTAGGACCGTTAGCTCTTTTGTGTGTGTGTGTGTGTGTGTGTGTGTGTTTCAATAAAACTTTATTTACCAGAACAGGTTACCTCAAGGCTGTAGCTTCTGACCTCTAATGTATAGTCTGTTCTGTTCTGGTGGGGGTTTTTTTGGCAGGGGGGAGATTTTTTAAATTATTATTATTATTTTTTACATTTGATGCCCCCTCCTCATGTCCCCCCAGCTCTCCCCACCCCCAAACCACTGACCATGTCCATGAGTTTTTGTTTCTTTGTTACTGTCCCATTTCTCGGACTCCGATTTCACTGGTGCATTCTGAGCAAGGCGGGACTGCTCAGTACGTTACACACAGACCACGAGTGGCAGATGGTTCTGCTGAGGAGCCCGGAGTTCATGGGCAGGTCGCTTCTCCCGGACTCGGGCAGGCCAGCCAGAGGGTCATGGGACAGGGACATGCCAGCCAAGAGTTCCAGGCGCACGCCAGGCCTGGGCTGCGGCCGTCCTTACGTGTGGGTGGTCCTGTGCCTCCCCGACGCGTCCTGGTGCACCTCATTTCTCCTTTCTGCAAACGCCTCGTGGTGCCGCTTGGGCGTCTATGGTTCTAAACCTGTGGGGTCACGTTCTTCGTGCTTTTTCTCCTCCCTGAAGTTAAAAAAGAAACGAAGAGGTCTGTCTTCTGCTTGAGCAGCCGGGCCAAGATTTACTGACTCACAAGCCAACGCCCGAAGCGGGAGGGCCTGAGAAATGTCTTAGGGGCGTATTTGGAAACACGCCCTCCTGATTGAGGAGGGAGGGTCCCGGTTCCCAGACAGCCCGACTCTTCCTTGTCCCCATACGGTCCCCATCGCCTCACAGAAACCCTTCCTCCTCTTGCTCTCCTTTCTCAGTCTTCCCAGTTTCTGAAATGCTCAGAGTCAATGCTCTGGGGTTGACTTTTACGTTTGTCTGAACCCTTAAGCATCATTGCATGTCATCAACCATGGTAAGAAAATAAGATCTTTTTTTAAAATCATAATGAAGACCTTAACTGCTGTAACTATAGTCACAGAATAAACAACAACCCTCCGTGAATGAGAGAGTGTGGTTGAGACCAGTATTCCTAGTGAAAGGAAGGCTTGGTTTTCTAGCGAGCGCTCTCGTCCACTAAACACCATCGGCCTGAACCAGTTAAGAGCTTATTTACGTGTGTTTTCTCGGCGGTGGGAGAGAAGACAATGATGTGACACATATTTAGATTTGGGGATTGTTTCTTTTTGTTTAGAAGGCTTATGCTTTCGAGCCCGTCCAGTGTTTGTTCTCCCTGAAGGCTTGCCTGTGTTTGTGATGCTTCTTGGTGGCGTTGTGACAGATGACACATCCGTTGTGTGTTACTCCGTAGTGTCGGTTATTCCATTTCTACGCTACCTTTTCCCCCATTTGAGCTACAAAAATCGTCCAGAGGGGGCAGGGTCTGCGGTCTCTCCTCATGTAAATGTTCGTGCCAGTGAGTGTGTGTGCACTTCACTTCACAGGTGGGGAGCGTGAGGCAGGACATGACCTTCACGTTCCAGCCGGAGGACCTACGACGTGACTCTAGCAAGAAAATGTCTCATCCGCCCTTGTGCCCCTTGGCCATGGAAGAGGCTGTGAAGACGGTGGACAGCAAAGCAGCCGGCCGCGCCCTGGATCACGAGAGAGACAACACCCGCTCCGTCTGTCTCCTGGAGCAAAAGCGAAAGGTCGTTTCTTCCAACATCGACGTCCCTCCGGCCAGGTAAGCGACCACGGGGACCCGGGAGTGCGGTGTCGTCTCCATCCCGTCTCTCCCGAGGCGACCGTCTTAGGACGGGTTCTCTGCCCACAACGTCTTTCTGTGGCTGGTGTGAAATCGAGCTGTTTCAGAAACGACCTTGGGGCTGTGGCCGTGGGAAATGCTGGAGCGGCAGGAAAGACTTGATTAGATTCCGAGCAATGAATAAGAACGAGCCAAAGAACACGCGTGCGAGGGAAAGCAACACGCACCGTAGGGCCGAGTGGAACCGTTTCACCCCCGGGACCCTCGGTGTGCGGTTGGGGGTTGGAGGCTTCGGCTACGAGCTAAATCCAGCCCCGGAGACTCTTCTCTGTGGCCTGCCAGATAGGAGTGGTTTTATATTTTTAAAGGGTTGAAAAAGAATGTGTGGCATAGACCATCGGTGACCTGCAAAGCCTAAGGTACCTACATGTGACTCATGACAGACGAAGTTGGGCGATCCTGGTACGTAACACACTCGTCCTTTTACGAGTAAGACAGCTCCCTCTGAACTGGGCCAGGGAGGTTTATCGGAAATAGCAAGAGGCTTTTATCACATTTATAATTTTACTTAAATCGCATCAGGCCTCACCGAACAAAAGGACCACTTTGTGGCAGAACAACAATGGAGCAGGAGCCAAATACACCCGTTCGGCCTTTGTACGTACTCTCTCACTTACCATTTATCTCCCCTGCATGTTCGGGGGCATCCAGAAACTTAACAGCTGTCTATCAGAGTGAGGTGTCATAATTCCCATTTCACAAATGAGAAAACAGGCTCCGGAGTGCTAAGTGAGTGCCTATTTAAGTGAGCACATATTTAACAAAGGACAGACTTCCCACTTGGGCAGGTTTCTGACCCCGGTGAATTTTTTTCCTGATTCCCACC